>JBCNJP010006755.1:0-64072 GCA_039602395.1 Deinandra increscens subsp. villosa | reverse complement strand
AAGACTTGATAAACAAGTTAGGGTTTGGGATAGGGACCATCAGAAAGTGGTATGAAGAACAAGATTTGATGTAATAGACTGTATCGAATGAGTCACCGTTGATGGCCTCTCGTACAAGAAGTATAAGAAGTTGATGTGTGTCAATAATTGATCACATACGCTATGTTTGGATTCCTCAAAACGGAGTGCATTACAAGGAGTTGGTAATACTAACGACCAGTTTGGTGCGGTCAAAAAGTGTCATAGAATATTAAAGAATACTAACATCATAATAATTGAATACCGTAGCACAAAAAAAAATAAGGGCATGTGACACACAATGTATATTGTTGAAAGTCTTGCTCAATAGTTACCACCAAATAATAATTCAAGGTTCAAAATAACACCAAACTTCTCGTGATCCACAGAACGTTACTTCTGATAACTTGATAGGAACACTTATATATAGGATGTACCATCGGCGTATCCACCATACCCTTTTCAAGAAATCGTTTATTTCGTCACTCTGAATCACGATAGGTTCAATGATATGACACACGATAGGATTCACCATGATTTCCATGCGTCGATATTTATAATTACGTGTGCACCCGTAATTACGCGTTTCGTCGCATGGTCCGCATAGTTCATCATGTTGTGTATGGGTCGCAAGGCACAAATAGTTCACCATAGAAGAATCAAGTAACAATGTTCCATCAATGGATAATCGAACTTGCAATTTTCACACAAAGTTCTCAGATATTTATCTAGCGTCATTTATGTAGAATCATGCTAATAAAGTACATGAATAATTAATCTAACCACGTTCATGTATGATCAAACTGGTAGTGAACATAAGGAATCAAGTTTTATTCATGGCAGAAGTCAAATGAGAAGGCAAAATTAAACTTAACAAAGTATATTAGAAATCATCTAACAATTATCCATGGATAACTAGCTAATATGAAGTAGGTAAAAATAAATTAGTTGTCTATGTTTGTGAATAACTCGAACAAGTTCATAGACGAAGGTATTCAACTATCAACGTTTGCCATAACAACATTTGGGTCTTGACAAGCTTCAGGTGCCCCTAGCATAAAAACTAGACCTCGGGTGGGTTGATTGTTGCTGGCGAAGTTGGGACATTGGTTCCTGAAATGATTAGGACTCCCGCATTGGTAACCTGCACGGTTGGTGTTGTTTTTTGGAACAGGTATGGTAGCCAGGGTCTGGTTTGTTCCTGTTGGAGTAACATTGCACCTTCCAACCAGATGCCCAAATAATCCACACTTGGTACACTTGTGGCATTGTGTTCCAGAGGGATGGTGATAGCTACAAACGGTGCACAAAGGATGCGGACCCTTATAGCCAGTCCTGGCTGAAGCCACAGCATTCATGGGCACAGTAGGGGTAACCAATGCATAGCTTTGAGTGGCCCTTTTCCTTTTGTTGTTGTTGGACTTCTTGTTGCCCGAACTTGAACCACGGTCATCCTTATCTTTAATGGTTTCCTTCACATACCAGTCTTGACCATTTCAGCAGTTAGAGTTCCAGCCAACTTGATGGTAGCTGACAGAGTTGTAGGGTTCACATACATCATTACTATACACATCGCTTCAGGGAGTGCGTCGATGTAGCAGTCTATTGCAGTTTGTTCAGGAGTCACTAAGTGAGGAACAAACAAAGAGAGTTCTTGGAATCGAGCTGTAAAACCGAGATGATCAGCTCCTTTCATGGTGAGACTCCTGAATTCGGCCTCTAACTTCCTCATTTCTGACCTTGGACAATACTCCTCAGTTAAGAAAGCCTTGAATGCATCCCAATTCAAAGCATGAAGAACATCCCGAGTCTTGGCTCTTATTTGTGTATTCCACCAAGTTAGAGCCTCTTTCTTGAATGTACTTGATGCATACTTGACCCATTGAGCTTCAGGACAGTTGCGCATGTTTAGCATAGCTTCCGTTTTCTCGAACCATTAGAGGAAACCTGTCACCCCTTTGGTTCCAGCGAATTCAGTGGGTTTAGAGGCCACAAATAGTTTGCAGGAGCTTTCACTTCCTCCAGGGTTGGATCCTTCTCCATTGTCAATAGTGCGTACAATGGTTCGAGTTTGAATGGTTTCATTGAGCTGGTTGACCATGTTAGGAAGGATGGAAGCCATTTGCTGGGAGATGATAGTGGCCAATTCGGTGGGATCCATCTTCAGGAAGCAAAATATCCGAATTAGATATGCAAATCGAATAACATTACTAATGATTAAACATCAGAATAACGTCGTTGACTAATCAAAATCCCGAGCTCGTTTAACGATTCTACTAGAACTGCATGTTTTAGCCTATAAGCGTCATGTCCCCGAAAGGACCCCCAAGAAAGAGAGGTCAGTCACTTGGACTACTTAAATACTAGGTCTTTCCTTAGACAGGACCTTTCGAAGATATAACCACTCTGCCAGATTACACATAGTCCCGAGAACCGTAACATGAACACGTAATTTTGACGAGAGTGGTTCCAGGATGAGAACATTAATTTTAGAGATGAAACCCGAATATAAAGTCTAAGAATTTGCCGACGGGGATGAGTTGCATATGCCGTGGTAGAAGCTGACGAGAAAAAGATTCAGACGAGAGAATTCAAATACCTAACGTAGGGATAGGGTTTATTATTTTTTTTTGGCCCCTAAGGTTATAGTCTAGATTATTGTTTTCTAATAACCTAATTCCCTATAACTAAGTCTCTGATACCAATTCTGTAACACCCCGACCGATGGCGGAAACATCGAGGTGTCACGAAAATTGTATAGAAGAAACAAGGATATAAAAAGGAATACCAAATTTTATTAATACTCAACTTAACGTCTATTACAAGGCAAAAGCTTAAAAGATAACGGAGTTCTAACTAGGTCCCCAAGCGTCTAATCTCAATCAAGCTGAATTATCATATCCTGAAAAACACGCAAAAAGGGTCAACTACACACATAGTTGGTGAGTCATAGATTTAATAGTAAACAGTTAAGAGAAACATTTATTAGGGTTTTGCAAAGTCATACTGTTAATCGAGCAAACGAGTATAAGTCTATTCACACATGTATTCATCACACAAACAAATATTCAACACATAGACAGTACGCCTGATTGATGGTCCTCAAAACCAACAATCGGTAAGAATGTTTGCCCACGTGTTCGATTTCCCTCTCGGGTAACCTCAACGATTACTGTTCGATTCCTCTCAGAAATCTCAGCGTTGGGACGACGATCAGTCCCTCGCAAGAACCTCAACGTCATCATGTTCAGTTCTTCGCGAGGAACCTCACGTTTGATGCTCCGGAGCCTTAAGAAAAAAGTTTCCCAAATAGCATATAATATTAAGCATAGTAAAGTATATATTCACACGATATCGCACAAATACATACAAGTAAATGTATTCAACAGTATTTGACTTTGCATAATAAAAATGAATGTTTGAATGATTAAAGTTTCACAAAGATTCATAATGAAAAGCATGATAAATAATATGATTTGCTTGACAATAAAACCATGGTAATTGAAAATGTTTATGCATGTTTTTCACCCTAAAATAAGTAGAAAAATGGACTATGAACTCACCTTAGATTAAACGAAATGCTAGCTTGAATAAAGGAAAGCCTTAGATGACGTCCTAAATGAAAAACAGATTGATTAACCGAAGGTCATGAGGTTGAATAACGTCTTTATAGACATCTTGGGTTTCGATGGACTCGATGAATTTGGGGAAGATGATATTTAGTTGATTTAACCTTTTAACAAGTAAACCTTAACTATGCTTATAAAATAGTATAAGGTTTCTTAAAAATAAACATTTAAGACGTAAAGTACTTTAAATAAACGAGAAAGTGTAACCGCCTAAGGATTTATCATTAAAATGAATATTTCTAATAAAGCCTTAACGATATAAAAATATTCTAGAAATTAAAACGACTTTTCGTATTATAAATTATTTTGTCAATAACCTTAAATTTGTATAAATGAGTGGTTATCTAATATTAATAATAAATAGTGGTGCAATGATTGATTTTTCAATATAAGAAAATAAATAATCATAATAGTTATATAAGTATTAAAACAAGTATTTAGAATAGTTGATCTTTGGGATTTGTTTTGTTCTAAAAAAAGATTGATTGAAATTTATATAAAATGGGTGTTTTTGTTTTTAAAGCTTTATGAGGGTTTAGAAGATTTATAATTCATACTTATAATTTTCTTGAATAATAAAACATTTTTAAAGGTTTTGAATTGGTTAAAATAAGAAAACTGGTAAAAAAATGAAGAAAACAAGGTTTGCGGGTCTCGAACCCGTGACCTCTAAATTGCATTACTAGTGACTGACCAGTTGAGCTACACTGCGTTTTGTTTCAAAATCCAAACGATGTGATTACATACAGTAAACATCTGTCATCTTCTTCCCCAAAACATACACCCGAAAACCCTAGAACTTAGATCATCAAATCGGAGTACTAAACTTGAAGGATACCAAAAATTAACAAGTGGCTTTTGATCCGAATGAAAATCCGAGCTAGGATGTGTATGAAACATACCTTAAACGAGTCGGAAATGTACGAACGACAAGTGGCCGGAGCTCGACGGCGACGAGGAACGGAAACACAAAAAACAACAACGGTTCAGAGGGATTTTGACGTTATTCGGTGCGCAAATGGTTAGAAAGGATCATGGAATGATTTATAGGCTCGAAAATACAATGAATACGAATTAATTTTGGATTAATTGTCCAACGTTCAACTCATAAAAAGTGGATTAATTCGAGTTTAAGAGTCGGTTTTCGGCTCGTTATGACAATTGAATCATTGTTTAAGAACTTTTATGACAAGAAGTGATCAAGAAACGGAGTTTTAAATGAGTATTGATGTTCTCCGGCGAGAAAAAGGCCGCCGTCGGCGACACTGTCGGAGAAACACGGTCTATGCATAAAAAATTCAATTTTGAAAATTTCCTTCTTTTTTCCAGCGACAACAAGGGAAAAATGTTTTCTGTTCTTTTTTTTTTCTTAATTCTATTTATTTAAAAAAAAACCACACTTATGTTAATTTCTTAAGTATATTATTATTATCATTATCATTATTATTATTATTATTATTATTATTATTATTATTATTATTTATTTAACCTTTATAAAATTCAATATTAAATAATAAGATGTATTAAATTTTCTTAAAAAATATATAAATAAATAAAAGTAACATAATAATAAAATTAAATTAATTTAGAATTGCATGGTTGCTATAATTTTAGCATTAAAACATATCTACATTTGGTACGTGGTATTATTGGGACTGCGATCCCAAGACAAAACTTATCTCTTATGAGTTTTGTATGTTTATCAGTTAATATGGAGGAAATGGAAGTAGTATTATGGTTATGGTTATATAATTGTCATGATTATTATGAGTTTTATGATTTTTATGGTTGAATGTATGTGATTGAGTTCTATCGTCACTTCATGTTATCCATTCACATATGTATTCCTTCCTACCTTATGTTTCTTGGTTGTGTTTGCGTGTGTCATGATACAGTATCTTTGATATATGTTGTGGCAGATATTCTTGAGCATGTAATAACCCCATTTACATATTATCTAAAATTTTCCTTTATGTTGACATTGATAACCTAAAGCGAAACCATGCCACCAAGACGCCGAACACCCAGGAAAACTTCACCTCCTCCACCTTCTCCTCCTATGAGCGCTGCTGAAATCGAGGAGATGATTGTTCAGCACGTCTCTGAAACATTCGCCGCTGCTGAGACCCAACGTCACACTGACAATGGGGCACGCGGTAAGAACGAATTAACCGATGTTAGAAAACAATGGTCTACAATTTCACCAAATTGTATTCAACGTTTTGGACTAACATTGCAGGCCCTCGCGAATGTTCATATAAAGACTTTATGAATTTCAAACCCACCAACTTCAAGGGTTCCAAAGGCGCTGATTGGTTAATCCGTTGGTTTGAGAAAATGGAGTCAATCTTACGCATAAGTAACTGTCCCGAGCAGTACATGGTCAAATATTCCACGTGCACGTTCAGTGACAGTGCACTAACTTGGTGGAACTCCCATGTCGATGCTATGGGAATTGACTTAGCCTATGTCATGACATGGGATGAACTCAAATGACTGCCGAGCGATGAGTATTGTCCTAGGGAGTAACTCTAAAAACTCGAAGCTGAGTTCTGGAACCTATCCATGAATGAAGCCGATGTTGCTGGCTACGCTAAGAGATTTCGGGAACTTGCTCACCTTTTTCCGACTATGGTCACTCCACCATACAAGAAAATTGAGCAGTACATATGGGGACTTACACCACACATTCAGGGGAATGTCCTTTCGTCAAACCCTGAGACATTTCAGGATGCTGTGCGTCTGGCACACAACCTTGTCTATCAAGCTATTCGTCAAGGTGTGAGCTTTGGCAAGAAATCATCTGAGAATGAGCCCTCCAATGTTAGTACCACCCCTTCGTCAAGCAAATGGAAGCGTGATCTTTGAAAAATCGGAACGAGAAGAACTCCAAGAAGACCCCTGCTAAGGAATCCGGACCAGAGAAGTTCTATGCTGCTACCGTCCCTGTCCAGTCCCTCCGAAAGGCCGATTACACCGGTACTGCACCCCTGTGCAACAAATGCAACCTCTACCATACTCTCGATTGTGGAAATGTCTTTTGCAATATCTGCAAAGCCTACGGACATGTAGCATGTGATTGCCCAAGATGCACTTGCTACGGTTGCGGGACCATTGGACACTTCAAGAGTGAATGCCCAGAGAACAAGGACCAGAATGCCAACCAGGCTAGAGTAAGAGTCTTCGTGATCAGCGCCAAAGACACCCGCCGTGACCCCAACACGGAGACGGGTAAGTTCCTACTAAACAGCCATTATGTTTCTGTTTTATTCGATACTGATGCTGTTAGAAGCCTTGTGCCTACCGATTTTATTTTGTAATCCTTTAAAATCGACCCTTCTGCCCTAGACGCTAAGTTTACCGTAGAATTAGCAAATGGTGAATGAATCAAAAGTAGAGTAATCTACCAAGGCTATTCATTAGGACTCTCCGACCATACATTTAGAATCGACCTTAGACCCGTTGAATTAGGAAGCTTCAACATAATCATTGGAACAAAATGGTTGTCAAAGAACCACACGGAAATCATCTGTCATGAGAAAATAGTAAAAGTTTCACTTGCAAATGGCAACACTCTAAACGTGCGAGGCGAGGAGAGTGGAGCCAATATAAACCTCATACCAGTATGAAGGCACGAAAAATTCCTTCGCAAAGGATGCCATACCATCTTAGCTCATGTCACTGAGAAGAAAACCTAAGGAGAAACGTATCAAAGGTGTTCCTATTGTCCGTGAATGCTCAGAAGTCTTTCCCCAAGACTAGTCGGACTTACCCCAGCGATAGCTGGAGCTTCGCATCGACTTAGCACCCGAAGCCGCCCCCGTTTCCAGATTCCCATACCGTCTAGTACCGTCCGAAATGCAAGAGTTGTCTAGCCTACTACAAGAGTTTCTAGATAAAGGCTTATTTCGTCTGAGCCACTCCCCGTGGAGTGCTCCCGTATCATTTAAAATGAATGATGGAACGTTTCGAATGTGCATCGACCACTAATCAGTGAAACAATTGACCCAGTGGGGTACCAAGAAATCAGGAACGTATTCCCATTATTAATGTGCGATGGAACTCCCGACAAGGTCCAGGGTACACTTGGGAACGCGAGGTCCGAAATGCATCAGAAGTATCCTCGTCTTTTTGGAAACGTTGCATCCACCAGTGGTTAGAACTGAATTTCAGGACAGTTCGGCCTGATATGTCCCTGCCACTAAGCCGCCGAATCACCGCCGGTAACCGCCACCGACCACCCTTCTCCTTCTCGGTTTTCCTTCCCAACTCCTTGTGAGTTTTTCTAAACTTATTTCTCCTATTTTTCTTACATTCTAAGCAGCCAAATTAAACCCAAGTCTTGACAACAATCATCAAATATTTTCCTTTCTTAAAACAAATCATCTAACAAAACTCTCTTCTCTATCTCATTTTTCAAGATCCAAACGTTTCTTTGGTGCCTTAAGGCTTAAAGTAGCCAAGAAATATGGTGAAACACACTAGGAAATCCAAGGAAAGTATTAGTGTGCACCAAGGATTCTTGTATTCTTTCAATTTCATTTTATCTATGTTATTTGATTTATTTGGTCCTAACACTTAAGAGTGTTAGTAGATTTAACCTAATATATAAAATGACTAACAAATGAAATGGAAATATGAAATAGGTGTTAAATTTATGATCATATGCGTAGTTTGTCCTAACACACTGAGTGTTAGTTGATTTATTTATATCTCATGTTAATAATGTTATTTGGTCCTAACACTTAGTGTTAGTAGATGGAAAATAATCATATGAATACGTTGTTACGTTTGGTCATAACTAGTAAATGGATGGATTAAAAGAACATGGGAATGGATAAGATTGGTTAAATAAAATACATGAGACTTACTTATTTTAGTAAAAATGACATTTATGTCAAATGATTTATTTGACATAAGTACTTTGGATTTATTACAAGCTTTAAATATATAAAGACATGTTTTAAAAAGTAATAAAGTTTCCATAAAAATGCATTAGTTAAATGGATATGTTTTATAAAATAATTTTTATAGAAATAGTCAAGAGCCATACATGGGTTTCTAAATATATTTATAACCTTTTAAATCTTACTTTGATGAAATCAAAGTAATCAAGACAAGAATACGTTGCGTAGTAATAAAACTGGGACCCATACGGCGATATACGCGATAACGTAAATATTGGAATCTGTAAATCAATCACATATCTTATTTTTGCAAGATGACTTAAAATTTTATATTAAATAAACTTTTATAAATCCAAGTATCCTCGTATATTATTATAAAATAATGTTTTAGAACTTTAAAATGGAGATGAATATTTTATGAGTATAAAATATTAAACGATTTCTATTTACTAAATTATTAGAAGTTGTGACTTAAAACGTATTTTAAATGATTCAAATGATAAACATTTTACGACGAAATATACTTTAAATAATTATTCCTTGTTTAATAATTATTTACAAGAGTTTTAAGCTATGTTTTATTTACAATTCACCAACACTTGTTAATCATAATTATTTTATTAATAATTACAACTTATATAAATAACCAATCGAGCTTATAAAAATAATAATAAACATTATTAATAACACAATATTCAAGACCTGATTGACTTATTTAATGATTATCCTCATTATTTTATATTTGTTTGACATGAATATAAAATCCTCGTGTACGTAATTATTCAACAAATACTACCAAACGGGTTTTCAAACGAATACAAACGGGATTATACGTCAAGACTTGACCGGTATCACTTGGGTGACAACTATGACTCAAATGATTATAAACCTTATGCAATTGTCTTATTATTTAATTAGGACGTTACTTGCTATCATTATCACCCGATTTAGCTCATCATAAACTGATCAAGTGAGCTTCACGGCCCCTTTTCTTTTAACTGTTTTATACTCGTGGGAGAGAAATCATGAACTGATAAATGCTTTTTACTGAATAGTATAGTTTATTTGTTAGCCGTATGACTGCTTGTTCTCTTACTGATGCCCAACTATGGTACATTATCGTAATATATGTTTGTACAACTGTATCCAACCATTAATTGATTTCAATTAGATCTGTACGAAACGATAACTAGTGAATAGATCTATTTGGGTTGACAACCCTGCCCAGTTTGGTCGCTCCAATCCTGACACCGGTAATTGTCACGAGGTACACGTCAGTTATTCTGCTCTGCTCGTATCTCTCGGGCGAGATACCATGGTTGGGTAAAGCGTTAGTATTTGAAATCAAGGTTCAGGTGAGTTCATACAACCACAACTGTAAACCAATGTAATATTTCAGTATGCCAAAAACTGTTTTACAAACTCTAAACGTAGAGTCATAAACCTGTGAATCTCACCAACATTATGGGGCTTAACTCAAACTATCGGACCTGCTTCGGCGGAGTCATGTTGGGCTATCATTTAAGGCATGAACATTAGATGTGGGGTTGATTAGTATTGGGCTTAGAATAGTTTACTATTGGGCCATGTGGGCCGGTTTGTGTTTATGATTGGTTTAGGTTTTGTAAAGGGGTAGTATATAAACCCTTAGTGTTTATGATTCCTTAGCTTTTGAGATTCCGATTTCCATTCAAAAATATTGTTTACGATCAGTTTCATCAGCTCTAAGAAAGTTGTGTTCTTCATTCTAGATTTGATCTTCTTTGTTTAATCAAGTCTATTTCATCTTCTTTCTTCTCGAATCAATCACTAACGAGGATTCCGCACTCGTTTGTGATATCGATACCGTGGTTGGTTGATTTTCTGGACCTACAATTGGTATCAGAGCCAAGAATCACTGATACGAGGCTCTCACGGTGTTGGATTCGAGGTTTTTTTCTGGAAAAAGTTTCGAGTTTTTTTGAAGTTTTGAAGTGTTCATCGAGTTTACGATTCTGCTGTTGCTGTTTATGGATTTTTTGAGTTTTTACGACTGCTGTTTGTTGAAGATTTGAATCGGAAACTAGTTTACGAGTTCAAGATTAAATATTTATCAGTTTACGATTCAAAAACTGGTGTTTACGATTCTTTCTGATCGGAAACGAGTGTTTACGACTTCTCCTTGCCGGAAACATCCATCGTAATCAGAGTTTACGATTCACTCGGCTGGAATCGTTGTTTACGATTAGACTCAATCGTAATCAGGGTTTACGATCAGGCGTTTACGACTTGCTCCGTTGTCTCGGTCATTTGTGATATCGATACCGTGGTTAGTTTACGAGTTCAAGATTCAATTTTTATCAGTTTATGATTCAAAAACTGGTGTTTACGATTCTTTCTGATCGGAAACGAGTGTTTACGACTTCTCCTTGCCGGAAACATCCATCGTAATCAGAGTTTACGATTCACTCGGCCGGAATCGTTGTTTACGATTAGACTCAATCGTAATCAGGGTTTACGATCAGGCGTTTACGACTTGCTCCGTTGCCTCGGTCGTAATCAAGTGTTCTCGATCAAAATCAGCTATTTACGATCGTAATCTCATTATTTGGACTTTTGGACTTTAGATTTAAGTTTTCCTAAGCTTGCGTTATTGATTTCGAACCAAGTATGTATCATAAGTTGGATTTTGAGATTGGATCCATCACTCGTCCACCAAGACTCACATCGACGGATAATTTTCTGGAATGGAAATATAGGTTTGAAAACCACTTGAAGAGTGTTGATTTAAGACTATGGAGAGCGGTAATTCATGGGCCACACATACCTACACATCTAGAAGGAACCAATGCGGGTAAAGCTAAAACGGAAGACGAATATGATGATGATGATTGGGAAAGATGCAACAAAGCAGAAAGGGCATTTGCTATAATGACTATGGCACTTACACCAGATATTGCACAAGGATTTAAGCACTGCAAGACTGCCAAGCAACTCTGGAATGCTTTGATAGTGGCTTATGAGGGAAATCCGGACATTAAGGCAAGCCGCAAGCAAATGTTGAAGCAGAAATTCAACCTGTTTAACCACATTCAAGGTGAATCCTTCGAAGAACAGGTGCAAAGGTTCGTGTCTCTGATGGCCGAAATGTCAAGCTATGGTGTTGAACCGGATTTGGAAGATAAGAATCTGAAACTGCTGAATAGTTTGCCCAAATACTGGAATACCAATATCTCCATCATTAAGGACAACAACAAGCTGAGTGAGCTATCTCTTGATGAGATGATCAACAAATTGAAGTCAAAGCTTATTGATGACAAGCAGAGAGAATTGAACCATATAAGCTCTCTTAGTTTGGCGGGAAAATTGAACCAAGCCCTGTTGTCAGAAGAAGTGGATTCTAAACAAGATGGAAAGTCAGCTGGAAGTGGACCAAGCTCTGTCACAAAGTCAACTGCTTTTGTGGCACAACCTCATGCAAGTTCAAGTGGAGGTGTCAACCCTGATGTTACAAATGATCCTAACTTTACCCTCGGAATGGGCTTTATGAACAACTATCATGCTCTCATGACAGGAACTTTAGTGCCTACTGAGATGCTGTCAGGGGAGCTAAACCAGATAAATCCAGAAGATGTGGAGATGTTGGATGTCTCTTGGCAGATGGCAATGGCTGTTTTCAGAGCAAAGAAGTTCATGGCAAAGACAGGGAGAAATGTACGGAAGGACCAAGATAAGATCAGGATGGGGTTTGACAAAAGCAAGCTGAGGTGCTACAACTGTGATGAGTATGGGCATTTCGCAAGAGAGTGCACAAAGCCGAGGAAAGAAAGAACAGAAGAAAGGAAAGCTGGTGATGGCAAAGGAAAGGCTGAGTCAAGTGCTTTGGTTGTGCAGGAAGGAGGTGGATATGACTGGACTCCTCAGTTAAAAGAGTTTAGCCTGTCACATGCAATGATTGCTGCTATGGAAAGGGATGATGAGGAAGAGCATGCATTTGTTGTGACTGATGAGAAACCTGAAGAAACTCCGGTGGAAAACAAGGAAGCCTTTGCTGTCGAGATTGATAACGACAAGGTATGTCCTGATCCTACTTGTGCTCGTATAATTCCTGGACTTAGACAAATCTGTAAAAATTATCAGTTAGAATTGTTTGAGATAAAATGCGAGAGGAGTTCCTTTAAGGGTAGATGGCAGAAGAAAGCTCTGTTGTATGACAATGCTAAGTTAGAAATAGCTGAACTGAGTAAGCAGATAGTTGAACTTAAGCATAAGAACAATGAGTTGCAAGTAAAACTTGATGTGAACCATATGAGAAGCAAGAGAATGCTAGAGGCCAGTAAGTCTTTGAACACATGCATAACTGAGGTCAGAATAGGTAAGGACAAAGGTGGAATAGGGATTAGCTTCTCAGACAAAAACAAGAATGATCTTCCTCGAGATAAGACTAGAGACATAATAGGAATAATCCTTGAGGAGGATCAAGTTGATAGATCGGAAGCAGGAACACATGAGATAGGACCTCCGTTAGATAGTGTTCTAGTAGGAGTGACACCTATGACTGATAAGGAATTTGAAAATAAGAAACACATGATCTATGAGTTGGGTAATCAGAATGAAACAATGGCATCCACAAGTAAATCAGGTCCGTCCCATGAATCATTAAACAATAATGTTGAACCTGCTGATGGCGTTGTTTCATGTGCAGATGAAGTAGGTATTGAAGATGTGTCAGGGGAGGATGCTGACTGTTTGAAAGTCAATGAATGTCATGTGTCTAGTAGTTCTAGTCTTAATTTACCCAAGGACGATGTTCTGGCATCTGTGTTAGAACTTAATACGTCCAAGTCAAAACAAGTAGTTGTATCTGTGTTGTCAAAACATCTTTCTAATTCCAATGAAAAAGTTGATGGTTTTAAAATTCGCGTGCCTAACACTAAAGTAGGTCGTGAGACTAAGCCCAAAGATTTTGTTCCTTATCCCCAGGTTGTGTCAACTTTCAATAGAACAAACAAATCTAAGTCAGAGCAATTTTGTTTTATTACACAACCGGAAAAAGATACAAAACGTGTTATACACAAATGGAATGATAAGCCAGAGTGGAAGTCGTCTTACCCAAGACGTTCATACCTCTGTAGTCATGTCAATGGGCCTAGACTCATGAACTGTTTTCAATGTGGAAAACCAGGACACTTTGCTGCTAATTGTGTGAATAGACCATTTCAACCATACTATCCGCAAAACCCACGGACTAGTATGTTGGAGAAAATGATGACAGGAGAAAAGCAAAAGCAGAAGCAACAAGCTTTGTTTAAGGGGAAGCAGTGCTTGGAACCAATGAAGACTCAACAGTCTAAGGTTTCAAAAACAAAGGCACATGTGACAAAGCCTGTTGTTGATAAATGGAATGTGGCCAAAACTCCAAAACCAACTTATGTATCTAAAGGAGTTTATAAAAGAAATGATAAGATAAAACCAGAATTTGTTGAGAAACAAATGGCTAAGGTCAAAAGAGTTATAAACCTAATGGCAAAGCAAAAGTTGAGCAACAGGTTTTAAAACAAAAAGATGTCACTCAAACAAAACAACTGGTTTACACAAAACTGAAACTTGAGTGGACACCTGTTAAAAAGCCTTCTGGTAAAAAGGCCACATCTCCGCAAAAGAAACCCGTGTCTTTGAAGAACTCATCAAATGTGTTTAAACCACAGAAAAAGACCACCTGGAAACCAAAAGTCAACATTCAAAATATGAATGTACCTGAATCAAAGCCAGAAATGACCCTCCAATTAGTTAATTACATCGATTCCAAAGGTGTGCCCTGATCTGTTATGGCCTGGGTACCTAAATCTCACTGATCTCTGATTTGTGTAGGGATAGCCAAGAAGATCTATCAACAATCTCTGGTACGTTGATAGCGGTTGCTCCCGACATATGACCGGAGACTTATCCCTTTTGGAAGATGTGGAAGACTTCAATGGGGGAGGTGTATCATTTGCAGGTGGTGTGGGTGGAAGAATAAGCAAGAAAGTTGTGGTGAGAAGTGGTAACCTATCATTTTCTGACGTACATTATGTGGAGGAGCTGTCACACAGTCTGCTGAGTGTCTCTCAGATTTGTGATAGAGACTATTCTGTGTTGTTCAACCGCAAGGAGTGCATTATTCTCAAGCCTGTTGTGAAGATTCCAGAGGAGTGCATCTTGATGCGTACTCTGAGAAGAGCAAACTCTTATCAGCTTAATATGGGTCAACCCCCAATTTCAGAAGAAGCCTGTCTCATATCCAAACAAAATGAGAACTTAGCTCCATTATGGCATAGGCGTCTGGGGCATGCTAACATGAAGAATTTGACCAAGCTTGCAAAGGGAGAACATGTCAGAAAGCTGCCCATCAAAGATTTCTCTACTATAGAAAATGTATGGCTTGTGCGAAGGGGAAGCAACACAAGTTGCCACACCGTCCGAAGATAGCAAATTCAATGTCATCCGTGTTACAACTTCTTCACATGGATTTATTTGGGCCAATGCAAGTTAAAAGCATCAGCAAATTTTCTTAGTGTGTGACATCCGAGAATTCCAAGGTTAACTTCCGTTAGACAAATTCCGTTAGTTACGTTATAAGTGTTAACTTAGTAACTAATGCTTAACTAGGCCGAATACGTCCACGACCTTTGGTTGATCACCAAACCCACCCATATGTGTTATGTGTTCATTTACTTATAGTCATTATGTGCAATGTGATTTAAATACATGATTTAGTATTGTGAATAGCTTGACAACCCATGAACTGTACTTATCTTGCTTAAAATGTAAACTAGTCACTTTCGGGTTTCCAGCGAAACTACCGGGCGAAACTATAGTGTCGCCCGGCTAGTCTACCCTCTGACTACCAGAGCCAGTTTCGCCTGGCCAGCGAAACTGCCAGCGAAACTAGCCTCTGATATATAATATCTTAATGAACCCTAGTTTCTCCATTTGCCTCCTTTACACAAAAACACACACACTCCATCTTTCTCCTGGAAATCTGGTCAGTCGAGATTCACACCGAGCCATCGAGATCTCAGCCCCGAACCATCATCCATCAAGCTTGGAGGTCGAACCGTGAGTCCTAAAACCACCATTTTTATGTTTTCTATGTGTTTTCTTAAAAAGCATGCATAGATCTTCATAGAATCACTTGATCTTCTGATATATTGTTTAGGAATGATAGATCTACAATAAAGTCAGTAACTTTACGTGTGAAATCCATCCATAATGAAAATCCATGCTAGATTAGGTCATTTAGGGTTTTAAATGTATTTTGGTGATTTGATGATGAAAACTCATGTTTAAGGTGTTAAAGCTTACTGATTTATGTTGGTAAATGATTATGCATGCTAGATATTGAATTACATGAAATATGGAAGCTGTTAGATTGATTTTTAGGCTGATTTATGTGTTTTTCGCGACCAGCGAAACTGTACTGTTCTCTGGGCGAAACTATGTAGCGAAACTATGTATATCTTCATCCAGCGACATTATGTAGCGAAACTGTAGTGTCGCCGGGTAAACCAACCAGACCTGTCCGAACGAAACTACCGAGCGAAATTCCCTGAACGAAAGTTCAAACCAGTTTCGGGCGAAACTAGGCTAGCGAAACTGTGCCAACAGTTTCGAGCGAAACTAGCCTAGCGAAACTGTGTCATCGGGTATTGCCTAGCGAAAGTGCTGCCCGTGCACACAGCGAAACTGCCTAGCGAATCTATGCTAGCGAAACTGTGACCAGACCTAAACCCAAACTTGTGCAACTCACTTGAATGCTATGCTATGACCTACATGATTATGCTATGATGAAACATGTTTGATTTCTGATGTATATGAACCCTTGTTTATGATCAACCATCGGTGTCGTGTGTCGGTATGTCGAGTCATAGTTCCAACGTGCTATGTTATGGGCCATAGTGACGTTAAGTAAAGATTAGACACAAAACTAATACTTAAGACCTAAACGTGTTCATAGGTCTTCGTTAAGCAAACTTGGATTATATAGCAAGTGTAGTAGTGCAACCCAAGGTGAGTGTCACTAACCCGATTACCGTGAACCCGTTTGGGTCACACCGAATAACTAAATAAAAACAATGCTGACAACTTCGAGAGTGCTAGGCACCTCCCTGATGATCTTGAAAACTTGGAGTGCTCGGCACCCACTTGATGAACTTGAAGTGCTTTATGGGAAGCACTTGTGAATTACTTAAACAACTATTTCTGAAACGAAACTGAAAACACTTTTGAGATTCATGAGAATCCGGTAAAACGTTTTAATATGGCTAGCGTAGGTTAAAGTCTGAACCACATGATATCACATGATTTCTAAGGATGCCTTGAAACTTAAAAGTCCTCAACTAAATTGTACCATTAATTGTAAAGCGAGGGGATGTTGGGTAGATCTACTGGAGTTTGACAAACTCCGCCCCGTGGCACGGGGAGTGCACGGAGGTACAATATCAGCCTATTCTGACCGTGATCCCGAGAGGACACGGGGGAGGCAAATCCGCGATGACATAGGTCCGCAAAACCTGATGGCACGGCCACTACAATAATAGTCAGCTTTGGTACAAACTTCCTTAGTGCATGGAACAACGGATTAGCTACCCGCGATATCGGTTGAGCACTTTAACTATACAAAACTAGTTCATACCCGATAACGTATGTTATGGACATTAATATTTCTAAACCACGTTACTATGATTTTGAACATTGCAAAGCATTGCTTTTCGCAAATAAATATTACTTAAGTACATGTTGACACAATTATGATTATGAGACCGGGCCACTGCATGACAAGCCCACTGTGAACTCACCAACCGTTAGGTTGACACTTGCGTGGTTTAAACTTTTGCAGATCGCTAAGGAGTATCCGCTAGAGGTTGGCATGGCACTTGAAGATTTCTTATTATAAACTCAAATTTGGGAATTTAATAACAATTCATGTTTTGTAATTTAAGCACGTGGTTAGTGCTAAGATACTTATGTTTATTTTCCGCTGCGTACTTTTAAAACTGTTTTTATCATGAACGTTTGGACTTTACTCTGATTCGTTTAGTATTTGTAACTAATGGTTGTGGTCCCAGTCTGGTCGCACCCCTTAACGGTATAAACTCCGTTAGTGGTTAATTTGGGGGTGTGACAGATTGGTATCAGAGCCATAAGTTGCAGAGAACTGGAATCATTTTTGAAAAACGATTTGGAAACTGCAACTTGAAACCTTAGTTACAAACGAACAAACAAATTCCCAAAACCAAAATAATTACGTGCCAACCTGGGATACTCGCTCTGCTGTGTAAGTAAAAGCTTAGTACGTACGTATATATATATATATATATGTAGATATATATAGATCGTGTCTAGGAAGTCTAACAGAAAAACCTTAGGGAAAATTTTCACACACGAATACGAAACGCGAACGCTAATGCGCGCACTATGCCGGTGGAAATCGACAACGAAACGATGCTACGCGTTACGTCCTGATTTCTACTACGATGACTACGCCGACGGTGACTTTTATGGGAAAGCCGACTTTCGACGATAGCTACTTACGACTTACGACGTTCTTCGACGACGCCTCCATTTTGCACGAAAATTTTTCTGGACTAATAGTGGGATAACGGGAAATTGTTATTATGCATATTATGGGATATGTATAAAGTACAATTGTGACTGAACACTAGCTACTTTAACCGTCCAGCAAGATGTCTGGAAGAGGACACGGAAGGAACAACATTAACATGACGCCTGCACAGCTGCAAGCGATGATTAACGAACACGTGCAAGCCGCGGTGGTAGCCGTCCAAGCTGCATACGCCGCACAGGGTAACTATTATGCCGGTTAAGGCACAAAGCGAATTATATTTGACCTGTTTAAATTTGAAACCCGAACTATTATTGTATCAGGAAACCACCATCACTGCACGTTTAAGTCCTTCATGGACTGCAAGCCGATAACGTTTTCTGGCGAAGAAGGAGCGGTAGGACTCCTCAGGTGGATCGAGAAGTCTGAAAAGGTTTTCTCCATGTGTAATTGCCCGGCTGAAAGCAAGGTGAAGTTTGCTACTGGTACCTTTGAGGGAGCTGCTCTCTCCTGGTGGAATGCCGAAATCCAGATGATTGGGGTTGATGCGGCTAATAACATGCAATGGGAAGCATTTAAGGAACTGATTATGGAGGAGTACTGTCCCCGTGACCAAGTGAAGAAGTTAGAGGGCGAATTCTTGAATCTGAAAATGATTGGGTCTGAAGTTGAGCAGTATACTGCGCGTTACCATGAGTACGCGGTCTTGTGCCCCACAATGGTTGATGCTGAGTTCAAACGCATTGAGCGTTATCTGGAAGGCCTCGCGCCTCAAATCAAAGGATTAGTGACTGCCAGCAACCCCGCAACCGTGCAGCAAGCCATCCGTTTGGCTCACAAGCTTACTGATCAGGAGGTTGAGAAGGGTACACTTCCTGCAAAGGCCACTGAGAAGACTACCCTTAGTGGCAAGAGAAAAGCTGATGATGAAGCTCCTGAAAACTCCATGAACAATCAGAGTGTTGGAAGCAGCACTGGGAGATCCTATAACTCCCAAGGTCAAAGTAAGAGGTCTGGAAACAGCAGTGGTAACTACCGCCAGGGCGGCAATGGGCAAAGCAACTACAAAGGTAACCTGCCGCTGTGCAACAAGTGTGGGAAACATCATGCTGGTGTTTGTAGAAAGAATTTGAACTGTGAAAGGTGTGGAAAGAAAGGCCACGAAGCAAAAGACTGTTGGGCAACTCTACCTGAGCAGTGAAACCGCCAAAGGCAAAACAACAACAATCATGGCAACAACAACTATGGGAACAACTGTAACGGGCAAGGAAATAATCAGAACAATAATGGTGGAGCCCGTGGCTGTTTTGAATGTGGTGCTCAGGGCCACATTAAAAGGGACTGCCCACAGTTAAGAAGGCAGGGAAATGGTAATCAAGGAAACAATGGTGGGAACGGTAATGGCGGAGGAAATGGTAACGGGAATGGTAACAACGGGAATGGTGGAAATGGCAGGGGAAGAGCTTTTGTCATGGGTCAAGGTGAAGCTCGCAATGATGCCAACGTGATTAACGGTAAATTCATCCTTAATGGTTTCTTTGCTACTGTATTGTTTGATTCTGGTGCTGAAAGAAGCTTTATTTCCACTAAATTTGCTAAGTTGATTAATGTTAAACCTATTGCCCTAGACGCTAAATATGTGGTAGAACTAGCAAATGGTAAACTTTATGATACGACTCAGATAGTTAAGGACTGTAAGTTAGAACTAGTTGGCCATACATTAGGAATCAACCTTATGCCTTTCCCGATTGGTAGTTTTGATGTCATAGTAGGAATGGATTGGTTATCTGAGAACCGAGCCGAAATTTTATGTCAAGAAAAAGTGGTTCGTATTCCACTCGAAGGAGGCGAAGTGTTAACAGTTCAAGGTGAAAAGGGTGGAACAGTCACCGGCATTATCTCATTTCTTAAAGCTCAAAAGTGCCTTCGTACAGGTCACTTCGCGATTCTTGCAAACGTCACCGATTCGACACTTCCTGAACGCAGAATCGACGACTACCCGATAGTCCGCGACTTCCAAGATGTATTTCCTGAAGATCTGCCTGGTTTGCCTCCATTTCGACAAGTAGAGTTTGGAATCGACTTAGTTCCTGGAGCGTCTCCGATTGCACGCGCACCTTATCGTTTGGCGGTAAGTGAACTCAACGAACTCTCCGCGCAACTTCAAGAGTTACTTGACAAAGGGTTTATTCGTCCGAGTTCATCTCCATGGGGAGCACCAGTATTATTTGTTAAGAAGAAGGATGGAACGTTCCGAATGTGTATTGACTACCGAGAGCTTAACAAGGTTACAATCAAGAATCGGTATCCACTTCCTCGAATCGACGATCTCTTCGACCAACTGCAAGGTTCGAGCTACTTCTCAAAGATTGATCTACAGTCTGGATATCACCAACTTCGTGTTCGAGATGAAGATGTCCCCAAGACTGCTTTCAGAACTCGTTATGGTCATTACGAGTTTTTGGTTTTGCCGTTTGGGCTAACTAATGCGCCTGCTGTATTTATGGATCTGATGAATCGAGTGTGCAAGCCGTACCTCGATAAATTTGTAATCGTTTTCATTGATGATATTTTGATCTACTCCAAGACAAAGGAAGAACACGAGAATCATCTACGACTTATCTTGGAATTACTCCGCAAGGAACAGCTTTATGCCAAGTTTTCGAAGTGCGATTTTTGGATTCGCGAAGTCCAGTTTCTTGGACACATTGTTGATCAGAATGGAATTCATGTCGACCCGGCTAAAGTGGAAGCTATCAAGAATTGGCCTACTCCAAGAGCGCCGACCGAAATCCGATAATTTTTGGGACTTGCCGGGTATTACCGAAGGTTCATTAAGGGTTTCTCGCAATTGGCTCAACCCTTAACAGCTTTAACACACAAAGGAGTGCAATATAGATGGGGTGAAAAAGAAGAACGTGCGTTTCAAACTCTTAAGGATATGTTATGTTCAGCCCCGATTCTCGCGTTACCCGATGGGATTGACGACTTTGTAGTTTACTGTGATGCATCCATTCAAGGACTCGGTTGCGTGTTGATGCAACGAGAAAAAGTGATTTGAAATAGCTTGAGCGTGTGGATCTTCTACTTAGTCGATGTGAAATCAATGTAAAACGAGTTGAAACACAAAGAGTAAATACAAACAGGCTTTGTATTAACCACAGAGACCACAGAGTACACTTAGAGAATGTATGACACGAAAAGCTGCTGAATCTATTCAAGACAAACATATATATAGGCTGAAACCACGACCGGCCGAACCTCAGGTTCGGCCAAGCCTCGGCGGCTCCGAACCTGGAGTTCAGCCATGGTTCGGCCAGACCTAATCTTGAACGTTCCGTCTTGTATTCGATACTTCACATGACGATCAGGAACCATGTATCAACAAACTCCCCCTCGGCATGTGTAGTATCATTTCTCTTCTCAACACTTGTATCTTGTATCTTCAATCAAACTCTTCCTCGATCTAGACGATGAATTCAATCTTGAATACTTGATATTGCAACATGTGTAGTCTCTTTATCAACAATCTTCAGAAGACATGAAGTTGTGATGATCTCTTCCTCTTAGAAACCTGCCAACATAAATAATCTTGGTGCAAAACGTCTCTTTGAGACTCCAAGATATCATGATTTTGAAAATGATGTTGTATTCCGTGTTGATCAATCGAAAACAAATTAGAAACAAAATCTTTTTGACTTTTAGAAATTTTATATCAAAACACACCTAAAATCTTTTTGGTATTTTCTGATAAGAAAGTAAATGCCATACAGAATCAGACACTATTTTTGTCTTTTGTGAGAAAGATCACGACTTGGAATCATATTGGTCATAACATGCTGAACTACACTTCAATTTCAATTATTGTAGCACATAAGCCATGCCGATTGCAGATATACTTTGTCCAACTTTAAACTTTGACACAATCATACTAATAACATCTGGATATGTTAAGATATTTATTAGATTTGCATTGACCAGTGT
Organism: Deinandra increscens subsp. villosa; assembly: GCA_039602395.1. Lineage (NCBI taxonomy): Eukaryota > Viridiplantae > Streptophyta > Magnoliopsida > Asterales > Asteraceae > Deinandra > Deinandra increscens. Next base: position 41,951 of record JBCNJP010006755.1, on the reverse strand, counting down.
ACCCCACACTATCAGACATACTCAGATATGCTTTACTTATCACATTTTGTGATTTCATTTGTGATTTTAATCACACAATGATTGTATTCATGATATAGTCAACTGTGTTCCATGCAAAAAGAAATAAGAACGTTAAATCGTCTACCTTAAGGTCGATCTTTCGATACGCAGATAAGGCCTCGGATTTAACAAAATAAGAAAATAAAAACAAGTTGAAGTTGTATAACTCAACAACAATCAGGTCGGTACTCCCGTACACGCAGAGAAAGTCCGATGAGTTATACGAAACACCAAAGAAAATAAAGCAGAACGTCAAACGAACAACGATCAGGTCGGTCTTTCGACACGCAGAGAAAGTCCGATCGTTTGACAAAATAAAGAAAATCAAACAAGTTTAAATCTTTGCAAAATGAACACATGTATACACAGTGACTTCTCATTTTATTTTTCACATATCTTTTCTTGATATATCATGAGATATGCATCAAGATGTTGTCCACTAGGTCAAGCATTAGTATTTAATGTGTTTATCACATCTGTATACTTTCTGATTTAACGCCGAGCCTACCTTACACATCGATCAAATGGTCTTATGGCTTTTTCACTTACTTTATCCATGAGTCAGACATTGTCAGCCAATGTACCATCATTTCCCAATCATGTCGGATACAATTTCTCGTTTTTCAATGTTTTTGTATTTTCAAATTTCTCCCCCTAAAAATGACAACTCTATTTATAGATTTTCATTTTTTACGATTTGAAAAACAACACACTATTTTTGTATTTTTGCAAAAACAAACTCCCCCTCAGAATGAGACGGAGTGAAAAACCAAGAAAAATTGATCAACCAACACGAACACTTGCAGGTTAAATCATTTGGAAAACACAAATGAATTTTGAAAATCAGATTAATTAGAACAGATATTTCACAAACAGCAATTTTCCAATCACTGAAAGGTCTTCTTGAAACACCTGTTGACACCAAATAAATCATTAGTCGCTCTGGGATCGACCCGATGTAACATCGTCGGGTCGCCCGGTGTCTTCCACAAAGTCATTGTTGGCCTTGGAAACAACTTTTGGTTTCCAAATTTGTAAAAGTTTAAATTTTTGATCAGAACCTGAATCAGATTCAACCGACGTACTTGGGTTAGACCAAGACGATTTACGATTAGATTTTATCTTTGAGGACCATGGTTCATCAAAAATTTGACCTTTGTTATCCACATATTTAGCAGTATTGTGGATATATGCAGTCGTCGGACAATCAGCAGCAAGATGTCCAGGTTGACGACATACATAACAAAGTCGTTCTCTAAACATATTTGAAAATTGTTTTGATTTTGAAAAACCTGATGAATGCTCAGAATCAAAATTATCAAAGAAATCATCAGAGGAATCATACCTAGGAGATGGACTCCTTGAAGATGACGATCTTCCAGAATAGTAAGTGAAATTCCTTCTGAGATGGTGATTTCTTTGCATTCTTTACTTTAGGAGCCTTGGCGACTTTCACCGGTTTCTTTGTTTGAATCAATTCTTCCTTCACAACAAACCCCACACCTTTGTGTTTGGAGCCTGAAACCTTTGAAGTACTCGAAGAAGAACCCGAAGCTTCTCTCGCCTTAGCTTCACTTGTGAATTTGGCTTTAATGTCCTTTAACTTGTTCTGTTCAACCAAAACTTTGTCTTCTTCAGTTGCAGATGAAGAACTTGACACAATCTTATCAAAAACTTTCTCATTCTCCAACAAAACAGACTTTGAAGCAAATTTTGGAGCGTCACCCAAAGGCTTCTCCTTCTTTTTGGACTTAGATTTATTCTTCTTGGATGAAGTAGCAAACTTGGAATAATCATGCAATTCAGCTTTTGGATCAATCTGAGCAGCAGTAACTTCAGTTAAATCCACTGGTTGAGGAACCAAGTGAACATCAGTTTTCTGAGAACTATCTGAACTCTGATCCTGCTTATATAAGAAATTTAGCATTGTGGGTGATAAATTGCAATTCTTCACTTGCCGCTTTAACTCCAAAATCTCCAATTTTAAATCATTGATCTGTTGTTGAGCATCAAACACTTCTTTCTGTGACTTGATGAACTTTGCATTGAGATCATCATATTCATAAGTTTGTAACTTTCGGATCTCACATTCAGCAAATAACTCTTCAAGAACACTTTCTCTCTTTTTCTTGTAAATCTCAACATCCTTTGTCAAGACTTCATTCTTATCACGATAAAGAGTATTCTCATCTTGAAGCATAGAAATTTTGTTCTGAAGCTTTTCAACAGTAACAGCAGTTGTAGCAATAAGAGCAATTGCTTCTTCATACTTTTTCTGTACTGGATAACTTTTCTCAAACAGATTCTCAAAATCTTGAGCTGCATCTAAAGCTTCAGCCTTTGCTTTCTCACATTCTTCAGCCAATGTTGCTTTCTCTTTTAACACATCTTCATGAACATGAACCAACTCATAATACTTCTTCTGAAAATCTTCTAACTCTTGCTTTAACACCACTATTTCTTTAGTCGAAATTTGATGATTTTGTTCAAAACTAGCAATCTCCTGAAGAAATTTCTTACATTTAAGACATTCAGTCTCTTCAACCTTTGAATTCTCAGAGACTCTAGGTAATTCTTCTTGAACCAGAGAGACACTTGAATAAGAATCAGAATCAGTTAAGATGCTATCATCATCAATATGACGAACAGTCAAAGCAATTGCAGGTTTAGAATTATTCCTTTTAGCTTCAGTATCTGCATTCCATGCAAACTCACTTGAATGTGAAAACGTATTGGTCCAATCATGAACAACATTAGCAGATTTAATCTCAACCTTCTCAGCTTTATTTGGAGAATGATAAACTAAATGTGCATGTTGACCAGTCTTCAACTTAGTATCTGCGGAACTTGGACATTCTCTAGCAAAGTGACCATAATTTGAACATTTGTAGCATTTCACCTTCGACTTATCCAAACCAATCTTTCCTTCCTGATTCAGTCTCTTCTTCCCTGTTCTGTTGAAAAATTTCTTCGTTCGTCGAACCAGCATTGCATACTGCCAATTTAGATCCATTTCTTCCAAATGATCATAATCAATCTGATCATAATCTTCGTTAGCTAACTCAGCATTACTCACAGCACCCGTGATAACACCAAAATACGAAGATACCAATGCAGACATTAATGCATTATAATCATCAACAGTTTGAACAGATAATGCAGTTTGATTTGAAGAACTCGGAACAGAAACATTGCAACCAGCAGAAGAATAACTTGAAGATTCAGATTTACCTGCCAGAAATGCTGTCGGAGGTGCAGAATTAAGAATATTCGATTTCCCAGCATTCATTGTAGAATCATTTTCACCATGATATACTGCAGGATTCTGAATTTGTGTTGGAAGAGACTTGTTCACCATCAACTCCATATCCCTAGCCTGAATTCTTTGAACTAAATCATTGAAAGACAATCCTTGAAAATCCTTGTCATGAGTAATCATCATAACATAATTCTCCCATTTCTCAGGTAAAGCTTCCAAAATCTTCTCTTTCATATCAGCTTCGTCTTTAGTAAGATTCACCAAGCGCATTTCACTCATCAGATGAGCAAATCTTGCAATCAGATTGGGAATCGTTTCATTCTGATAATGTTTAAAGCTGTCAAACTCTTTCTTCAAAACCTTTTGTCGACTTTTCTTGTACTGGTCATTGCCTTCACATCTTTTCTCTAAGGCATCCCATAAACTTTTCGATGTGTAATTACCAGCAAATTGATGAAGTAATTCTTTAGGCAAAGCCATCGTTAAAGTACCATATGCCTTTTTCTCAGCTTGATAAGCTTTCTTTTGTTCAGAAGACATTTTTCTTTGAAGTATAGGTTCACCAGTTTCATCTTTAGGGTAAACATATTGCTCAGTGAACGCTAACCACATATCAATGTCATTTGTATCGACATATGCTTCAAACCGTTTAACCCAACTATGATAATCTTCCAACTTTAGCAATTTGGGAACTTTCTGACTTGTTCCAATTTCATTATCATAGTTCATCATCGTTTGCATAGTCGCTTGAACTGAGTTTTGAATAGCCGCGAACGCTTGAAAATCGGACATTTTGGAAACACAAGTTACTGTTCACTCCGAACCTCCTCCGAACCTCCACCGTATTATCGCCGAACTTCGTCCGAACTTGAAATACACCGAACTTCCTCCGAACCTGACCTTCGGACGACAAAAGAAAAAACTGGTCCGAACGAGCACCGAACGTGTACCGAACTACCTCCGAACGATCTCCGAACCTGACGTTCGGAGCGGTTAGACCGAGCGTACTCCGAACTTGGAGTGCGGAGCAGTTACGCCGAACCTGGAGTTCGGCCGAACGTGAACTTTTTGAAAAAAACTTGGAAAAACTCACTGAAATTGACACCTCTCGAGCTGTAAACACTCAATCAACTGAAAATGAGCAAACACAGACATATTTGACGTGAATCATGATGTTTTGAACGAGAAATTCGAGAAATGAAGATGAACAACGAGTTTTGAAAGTCAAAAACGTGAATATTAAACACGATAACTCGAAAAACAGTGATCTCCGACTAGTAGAGTAAACCAAATGCTCTGATACCACTTGAAATAGCTTGAGCGTGTGGATCTTCTACTTAGTCGATGTGAAATCAATGTAAAACGAGTTGAAACACAAAGAGTAAATACAAACAGGCTTTGTATTAAACACAGAGACCACAGAGTACACTTAGAGAATGTATGACACGAAAAGCTGCTGAATCTATTCAAGACAAACATATATATAGGCTGAAACCACGACCGGCCGAACCACAGGTTCGGCCAAGCCTCGGCGGCTCCGAACCTGGAGTTCAGCCATGGTTCGGCCAGACCTAATCTTGAACGTTCCGTCTTGTATTCGATACTTCACATGACGATTAGGAACCATGTATCAACATGATTGCCTATGGGTCCAGGCAACTGAAGGATACTGAGAAGAATTATACAACGCATGATTTGGAATTGGGAGCCGTTGTTCATGCACTCAAGATTTGGAGACATTACCTCTACGGAACAAAGTGCACAATATTTACTGATCACAAAAGCTTACAACACATCTTTGATCAGAAGGATCTCAACATGCGACAACGACGGTGGGTCGAGCGATTGAATGATTATGACTTAGCGATTAAGTATCACCCGGGAAAAGCCAATGTTGTGGCTGACGCTTTAAGTCGAAAAGAGTACGAAAAGCCTCGACGAGTACGAGCACTGCAACTCACCATTCACACGGGATTGCCGGATCGGATCCGCGATGCCCAACAAGAAGCTTTGAAAGAAGAAAACTTCGCAGCTGAAGCACTGCGAGGGGTAGATGGTAACTCTGAAATTAAGTCCGACGGACTCAGGTATTATAATGACAGAATTTGGGTTCCTCTACTTGGAAATCTTCGTGAACTCGTGATGGACGAGGCTCACAAGTCAAGGTATTCGGTGCACCCTGGATCGGATAAAATGTACCAAGATTTGAAGAACTTGTACTGGTAGCCGAATATGAAAGCCGACATCGCGCGATATGTGGCTAAGTGTTTAACGTGCTCAAGGGTTAAGATCGAGTACCAAAAGCCTTCTGGATTGTTGCAACAACCAAAGATCCCAGAATGGAAATGGGAGGACATCTCCATGGATTTTGTAACGGGATTACCTCATCGGTCGAATCGACCGGATGCGATTTGGGTTATCATTGATCGGTTAACTAAGCTGTACATTGACCGAATTGTGGCACGTCATGGAGTGCCTAAGACTATTATCTCCGATAGAGATCCTCGATTTACTTCCCGATTATGGCAATCTATGCAAGAAGCACTGGGAACCAGACTGGATATGAGTTCAGCCTATCACCCGCAGACCGATGGTCAGACGAAACGAACTATTCAGACTCTAGAAGACATGCTCCGAGCTTGCGTTCTCGACTTTGGTAAAGACTGGGAGGCTCATCTTCCGTTGGTGGAGTTCTCCTACAACAACAGTTATCATTCAAGTATCGGTGCTGCACCTTTCGAAGCTCTTTACGGCAGAAAATGCAGATCGCCCGTGTGTTGGGCTGAAACGGGTGAGAAGGGACTCACCGGACCGGAAATCATTCATGATACGACTGAACGGATCATTCAAATCAGAAAGCGGATAGCCGCAGCACGTGACAGACAAAAGAGCTATGCCGACAAACGCCGTAAACCTTTGAAGTTCGAGGTAGGCGACAAGGTACTATTGAAGGTATCTCCCTGGAAAGGAGTGATACGCTTTGGAAAGCGTGGAAAGCTGAATCCTCGCTATATCGGTCCATTTGAAATTATTGGTGAAGTAGGCCCGGTGGCCTACCGATTACAACTCCCTGCAGAACTCGATAGAGTTCACAACGTGTTTCACGTTTCTAACCTAAAGAAATGTCTGGCTGAAGACACTGAAATAATTCCCTTGGAGGAATTGGAAATTGATGAACATTTGAGATTCATTGAGCAACCAGTAGAAATCATGGGACGCGAGGAGAAAGCCCTCAAACGTAGCAAGATTCCGATCGTCAAGGTTCGATGGAACTCAAAGCGTGGACCTGAATATACTTGGGAACGAGAGGATCAAATGAAGAAAAAGTATCCTCACTTGTTCGAGCAAACGTCCACAGATACTCAAGGTATGATTTAATTTTGGGGACCAAAATTCCTGTAACAGGAGGAGGATGTGACGACCCGAAAACTTTTGCTTTCTTTCCCCAGCAACAACGACAGCCGAGGCTGCGAATGCTACGACGCAAGAATAATTTTCGGGACAAAAATTCCATTTACAAGGGGATGATGTGACATCCGAGAATTCCAAGGTTAACTTCCGTTAGACAAATTCCGTTAGTTACGTTATAAGTGTTAACTTAGTAACTAATGCTTAACTAGGCCGAATACGTCCACGACCTTTGGTTGATCACCAAACCCGCCCATATGTGTTATGTGTTCATTTACTTATAGTCATTATATGCAATGTGATTTAAATACATGATTTAGTATTGTGAATAGCTTGACAACCCATGAACTGTACTTATCTTGCTTAAAATGTAAACTAGTCACTATCGGGTTTCTAGCGAAACTACCGGGCGAAACTATAGTGTCGCCCGGCTAGTCTACCCTCTGACTACCAGAGCCAGTTTCGCCTGGCCAGCGAAACTGCCAGCGAAACTAGCCTCTGATATATAATATCTTAATGAACCCTAGTTTCTCCATTTGCCTCCTTTACACAAAAACACACACACTCCATCTTTCTCCTGGAAATCTGGTCAGTCGAGATTCACACCGAGCCATCGAGATCTCAGCCCCGAACCATCATACATCAAGCTTGGAGGTCGAACCGTGAGTCCCAAAACCACCATTTTTATGTTTTCTATGTGTTTTCTTAAAAAGCATGCATAGATCTTCATAGAATCACTTGATCTTCTGATATATTGTTTAGGAATGATAGATCTACAATAAAGTCAGTAACTTTACGTGTGAAATCCATTCATAATGAAAATCCATGCTAGATTAGGTCATTTAGGGTTTTAAATGTATTTTGGTGATTTGATGATGAAAACCCATGTTTAAGGTGTTAAAGCTTACTGATTTATGTTGGTAAATGATTATGCATGCTAGATATTGAATTACATGAAATATGGAAGCTGTTAGATTGATTTTTAGGCTGATTTATGTGTTTTTCGCGACCAGCGAAACTGTACTGTTCTCTGGGCGAAACTATGTAGCGAAACTATGTATATCTTCATCCAGCGACATTATGTAGCGAAACTGTAGTGTCGCCGGGTAAACCAACCAGACCTGTCCGAACGAAACTACCGAGCGAAATTCCCTGAACGAAAGTTCAAACCAGTTTCGGGCGAAACTAGGCTAGCGAAACTGTGCCAACAGTTTCGAGCGAAACTAGCCTAGCGAAACTGTGTCATCGGGTATTGCCTAGCGAAAGTGCTGCCCGTGCACATAGCGAAACTGCCTAGCGAATCTATGCTAGCAAAACTGTGACCAGACCTAAACCCAAACTTGTGCAACTCACTTGAATGCTATGCTATGACCTACATGATTATGCTATGATGAAACATGTTTGATTTCTGATGTATATGAACCCTTGTTTATGATCAACCATCGGTGTCGTGTGTCGGTATGTCGAGTCATAGTTCCAACGTGATATGTTATGGGCCATAGTGACGTTAAGTAAAGATTAGACACAAAACTAATACTTAAGACCTAAACGTGTTCATAGGTCTTCGTTAAGCAAACTTGGATTATATAGCAAGTGTAGCAGTGCAACCCAAGGTGAGTGTCACTAACCCGATTACCGTGAACCCGTTTGGGTCACACCGAATAACTAAATAAAGACAATGCTGACAACTTCGAGAGTGCTAGGCACCTCCCTGATGATCTTGAAAACTTGGAGTGCTCGGCACCCACTTGATGAACTTGAAGTGCTTTATGGGAAGCACTTGTGAATTACTTAAACAACTATTTCTGAAACGAAACTGAAAACACTTTTGAGATTCATGAGAATCCGGTAAAACGTTTTAATATGGCTAGCGTAGGTTAAAGTCTGAACCACATGATATCACATGATTTCTAAGGATGCCTTGAAACTTAAAAGTCCTCAACTAAATTGTACCATTAATTGTAAAGCGAGGGGATGTTGGGTAGATCTACTGGAGTTTGACAAACTCCGCCCCGTGGCACGGGGAGTGCACGGAGGTACAATATCAGCCTATTCTGACCGTGATCCCGAGAGGACACGGGGGAGGCAAATCCGCGATGACGTAGGTCCGCAAAACCTGATGGCACGGCCACTACAATAATAGTCAGCTTTGGTACAAACTTTCTTAGTGCATGGAACAACGGATTAGCTACCCGCGATATCGGTTGAGCACTTTAACTATACAAAACTAGTTCATACCCGATAACGTATGTTACGGACATTAATATTTCTAAACCACGTTACTATGATTTTGAACATTGCAAAGCATTGCTTTTTGCAAATAAATATTACTTAAGTACATGTTGACACAATTATGATTATGAGACCGGGCCACTGCATGACAAGCCCACTGTGAACTCACCAACCGTTAGGTTGACACTTGCGTGGTTTAAACTTTTGCAGATCGCTAAGGAGTATCCGCTGGAGGTTGGCATGGCACTTAAAGATTTCTTATTTTAAACTCAAATTTGGGAATTTAATAACAATTCATGTTTTGTAATTTAAGCACGTGGTTAGTGCTAAGATACTTATGTTTATTTTCCGCTGCGTACTTTTAAAACTGTTTTTATCATGAACGTTTGGACTTTACTCTGATTCGTTTAGTATTTGTAACTAATGGTTGTGGTCCTGGTCTGGTCGCACCCCTTAACGGTATAAACTCCGTTAGTGGTTAATTTGGGGGTGTGACATACTTTCTCGTGATTGTGGATGACTACTCACGATTCACTTGGGTCTTCTTCTTATCAAACAAGTATGAAACTCCGATCTTAGTGAAACAGTTTGTCACGCTTATAGAGAATCAGCTGAACGAGAAGGTCAAGGCTATCAGAATGGACAACGGAACAGAATTTAAGAATGCTGAGTTAAATATGTTCTGTGGAGAGAAGGGAATAGAGAGACAGTTCAGTGCACCCTACACTCCGCAACATAATGGAGTCGCTGAGAGAAGAAACAGGACACTCATTGAAGCAGCAAGGACAATGATGTGTGAAGCTAAATTGCCAATCTTCTTCTGGGCTGAAGCAGTTAATACAGCTTGTTACGTGCAGAATCGTGTTCTTTTAAACAAGCGTCATGAGAAGACTCCGTATGAGATTGTTTACAAAGAGAAGCCAACAGTGGGATATTTCAAGACATTCGGGTGTCCATGCACGGTTCTAATTCAGTCCGATGTGGGGAAATTCGAAGCCAAGGCCGATGAGTGTTATTTTGTGGGTTATTCAGCAAATAGTGCTTATCGTGTCTACAACAAAACCACAAAGGTTATCATTGAGGCATATAACGTGGACTGGCTTGAAGACAATCCTACATATGCAGGGAGTGGACCGGATTGGATTTTTTACTATGGGTCGCTGTTTGAAGGGTTCAACTTTTCAAATGTTTTCCATCATTTGGGTGAAGAAGAAGACATTATTGCACGATCATCTTAATCAAGACCTCATGCTGAGAAAGTTGGTGAGAAAGCACCAGATGCAGTTCCCACAAATGTCAATGCAGAGGCTCCGGGATCTTCTGGAACTAAAGATGATGTTTCAGAAATTTCTCAAAACCAAGGTATGAGTGATAATGTTGTTAATTCTAACATGCCTGTTTCTGTTTCTGTGCCAGATGTTCAAGTATCAAGGATCAATAAAGACCATCCAATCAGCAATATACTTGGACCAGTTTCAGCAGGTGTTACCACTAGAAGCCACACGGGAGACATTAATTTTTGCATGTATTCGTGCTTCATATCCCAGATTGAGCCTCCTAATGTGATGGTTGCCCTCAGAGATCCATGTTGGATAGAGGCCATGCACAATGAACTTAATCAGTTTTCTAAGCTGGGAGTGTGGCGCCTAGTGGAAAGGCCAGAGAACAAGAAGGTTATACCCACACGTTGGTTATACAAGAACAAGAAGGATGACACGGGTATAATTGTCAGAAACAAAGCAAGGTTGATTGTTCAGGGCCACAGACAAATTCATGGAATTGACTATGATGAGGTGTATGCACCCGTGGCAAGATTGGAGGCTATTCGGATATTCCTTGGAGTTGCATCATATCTAAACTTCACAGTTCGCCAGATGGATGTTAAGACAGCATTTTTATATGCAGAAATTAATGAGGAAGTTTATGTGACTCAACCACCGGGGTTTGTAGATGAGGAGTATCCAGATCATGTGTATCTTCTGGATAAGGCTTTGTATGGACTACATCAATCTCCACGCACGTGGTATGAGACTCTATCAACTCATCTGGTGGAGAATGGATACTCAAGAGGAGTGGTTGATCGGACTTTGTTTAGGAAGAGGGTGAAGGATGACATCATCATGGTGCAGGTCTATGTAGATGACATCATCTACGGGTCAACAAACGAAGAGTTATGCACCGAGTTTGAAGAGATAATGAGAAAGAAATTTGAAATGAGTGATCAGGGAGAGATAAGCTTCTTCCTAGCCTTGCAAGTGAAACAGGATGAATATGGGATTCTTATTCACCAAGCAAAATATGTGAATGAGATTCTAGAAAAATTGAAGATGAAAGACTCCAAACCAATCTCAACTCTTATGGCATCCCGACCTCTACTGACAGCAGATGCAGATGGGGAGCCAGTGAGTGAATTCATGTATCGCTCGATGATTGGATCACTTATGTACTTGACAGCAAGCACGCCAGATATTATGCATGTAGTGTGTCTGTGTGCCCGCTATCAGGCTAATCCTAAACTTTCACATTTAATTGCTGTTAAACGTATCTTTAGGTATCTGGAGGGCAGGCCTAGGCTTGGACTTTGGTACCCAAAGATCACTGATTTCCAATTGTTTGCATATACTGACAGTGACTATGGAGGCAGTGATCTTGACCGGAAGTCAACAACTGGTGGATGTCAGTATCTGGGAGATCGACTCATTTCTTGGCAGAGCAAAAAGCAGCATACCGTCTCGAAGTCAACTGCAGAAGCTGAATATGTGGCAGCATCCGCTGGATGCTCACAGGTAGTATGGATACAAAACAGCTCACTGATTACGGTATGGAATTCGTTAACACTCCTATCTTTTGTGATAACGCTGCTGCTCTGGAGATTGCGAAAAACCCCGTTCATCATTCAAAAACAAAGCACATAGACATCAAGGTACATTTTATTCGTGATTGTTATGATCGGGAGTTAATTCAGCTTCAAAAGGTGAGCTCAGACCAGAATGTGTCTGACATTTTCACAAAATCCTTACCTCGTCCCAATTTTGAAAGGTGTGTCGAAGGCCTAAGGATGATTGCCTTCGAGGAATGATCTGATCAAACTTTCTTGTAAATATTTTTTTAAGAAAATTCAAAAAATATGTGTTTATCTTTCAAAAGCCTCATAAAAACAGGGGAAGAAATATTGTTGTTTCAGAAAATCTAAAAAATATCTGTTTGAGGTTTTTATGATGTCTTTTATTTGCCTTGAGTTGGTAGGAAGTGATATAAATTTCCAAGACGATCGGAGACTGACACGTGTAAGGCAGAAGTGAAAGACGTCTCAAAGATGATGTTCGGTAAGCTAAATCAAAAACAATGATCATCCATGTAAGTGCAGTAAACTTAACTCCTATATATGTTTCGTTTTCCATCCTAGTTTACATAGTTTAAAAGACTGAGTCCCAGCAAAAATGGGTTGAGAGTGGTATTCACCTAGTATTCACTCTCTCACACGTCATGTTCTGCTGTTATGACAACACCTCATTCAAAAAGAAGAATGAAAAGAAAAAGAAAAAGAAAATTGTTAAAAAATACATATAGAAAAGAAAAAGAAAATTCAATAAAGTAATTATTTGGTTTGGTCTTCTCTGCGTGCTTATGCGGCCGACCTGATCACCAACTGATAATTAAGAAAATAAGTGTTTGTCAAGACGGTATTGCATGGTTCCTCAAGTTGGGGGTTTGTGAATCCTCAATAAACTCTGAGGTTGGGTAGGTTTTGCTATGAACAATTGGGTGTGGGGACGGTTAAACATGTCGGTAATTATGTACCACAATTAAGCACTTAAAATGTTTTAACTGGATGTGAGTTTATATGGTTTCAAAATTTTGGGCAATTGTCTAGAGCGTCGAGTAACGAAAGCTGAAAAGGGTTCCTTAGTCAAAGATTTGTCTAGTTTGATCCATGAATTTACATCAGCTTCGAGGCAAGTGAATTTTTAATTCCCGTAATTAGGTTTTATTTGATTTATGGATTAGTTTATCTTTCAAGTCTTTAAATGTTTAAAATTTATTTTATATTATTTTATGATCATGATCAGATACTCGGGGTTTGAGTCTGAGGGGAAGCTTCGTAAAGTCTCAAAATCTTCAAAAGTTAACAATTTTCATGAGAATTATCATTTTTTAGAGGTTTGGGAGTATTTTTAATGTGTGTGAAACTTGAGGGGGGCAAAATGAAACTTTTCTTTAACAAAACCCTCAATCATAATCCCATTTCTGATCCATCTTTCTCTCCCCTCTCCCGTTTACGATCTCCGCCCTGTGAAACCCTAACCGCCGCTGCCTTCGCTGGAAATCCAATCTCAGCCCCCTCCAGCCGTCCTTTGTAAAATCCGTGCCTACCATCACCATCGGAATCCTTTTCCGAGCAAGAAATCCCCATAGATCAACCGTTCTCTCAAAGACTCGTCTGTCTATTCACGGTTTTTGGCGATTTGAGCACCAACTCATGACCATCTTCTCTTGTTACTGATTTCGAGTCGAATTTGTGTGAAAAGAAGTCGGTTGTGTGTCTACAACTTTCAAAAGGTAGTGAAATGTGTTGTGTTTACTTTTTGAGGTGTGTTAACGTGTTTACGAGTTTGTTACAGGTTTGTTAATGGCGGTGTATGCGTTTACAATCGTCGCAACGAAGGAGATGACTGTTGGCATTCACGATCCAAGTTTACGACCGGGCGATTACGATAGAGTTCACGACTGGGCTTCAACGATTACGACTGGGCTTCAACGATTACGACTGGACTGTGGCCCGGTCAATATTCCCTTGTCGTAAAGCCGGATTGAATGTCGTAAACCAAAACTCAGGATCGTAAACCCCGATTTCAATCGTGAACAATTGAATAAACCCTAAATGATTATAATTTTCTTATATAATTCAATTGTTTAAGATAAAATTAAATGTATTTGTTAATTTGTTTTTCAAAATCAAATATCTTTCTTGAACGTTTAAATTGAGATTTTTCAGAAATTATCAAGTTAAAATTGACTCTCAATTGAACTTCAAAATATTGTTGACTAACATAATTTCATTTTGTATTTAAATCTGATACATTTGTCTCGTTGTTTCAGATGGCAGAAAACATGCTCGATGAAGAAATTCACTTTGAAAGGGATCATTGTATACCTGCATATCTTGATGACCCACCAGAGAGGCACATGCAGCTTTTCTACTCTTTGGTGGTTGGGCTGAATGTTTGCAAGATTAATCATGCCTTGCGGACAAGTGTGCTTATCGATGAGCAGCTTGTAAGAGAATTCTGGGGAACTGCAAGGGCGAATGCTGACAAGACGAGGATCACAGCTACAGTTCAGAATCGTCAAATAGAGATACTCGAAGAAGACATCCGCCAGGGTTTGAACATAAATGACAATGCTGAACACCCAATAGAGTACCCACAGGCTCGTGTGTTGGAAGGTGCTCAGCTGATGGGTTATGAAGGAAAGTTCCCTCCTATATTCAAGAAGTTTTTGCCGCACTACTAGAGGTGCCTGGCTTACTATATGCAGAAATCCTTTCTGGGAAAGAGAACTAGCTTCGATCAACTTAACAAACTGCATGGAACAGCCTTTGTCGCACTTTCCTTAGAATGGAACTTTAACTTCTCCAAAATGATGCTGATAGATTGGGTTGGGAATGCGGTATTAAGTGCGAGAGATCAGTTTCTTATGACTCCAAGGTTTGTTCAAATGGTGGTGATGAAGAAGTACCCGATGATCAATGAAAGAATTGAGAATTTGGACATCAAATTCATGGATAGTGGGGTGTTTGGGCTGCAGACACAAGATCGAAAAGGAAAGAACAACTTTCAGGGAAGAATTGAATGGACCAAAAGAGGTGCCTTTCCTGAAGTTGCTAGAGAGCAGGTGATAGAATCAGATCCAGAGGCTGAACCTCAACCAGATGTGCTGAATGTGAATGTGACTGTTCCTGAAGATCATGATGTGCATCACCAGTTGCAGTAAATGTTCTGGATCAAATAGAAGGTATACCTTCAGATGAAGAAAATGTGATGGACAACATCTTTGCTGATCAAGGTAATATGGATGATGATATCTATGGAGACTTGGAACCAATCAATCTTAAAAGATCAAGAGATGTCCTAAACTCATCTTCTAGTGGTGACTCCATCCCTCAAGAGTTGGATACTCATTTCAATGTGAGTGAGATTCTTGAAGCGCCTGTCCCCTTCCGTGAACCATCTCCCAGGAAGAAGACAGATCCAAGAAGTATCCGGTTCAAGTTCTCAAAGACTAGCTCAAGTCTGTTGATGGTCCATCCAGCTGAGTCTAGTTCTCAAAGTCAAACTGCTCAAGAAGAATCAATGGTTCCAAATGTTGAAGATCAACCTGCCTAGGTTCAGACTGAAAGCCCTCCTCTGAATGAACGTAGCCCTGTTCATGAGGAAAGGCAACCTCTGGAGGTTGATAACACTGTTGTTGTACCCAGCCCTGTTAGAATAAGTGTCTCTACTGGAATAAGTCTGCCGCCAACAGTTATTCCAAGTTTCCGCCCACTTCAAACTGCTGAGCTGCCAATTGAGATAAGGATTAGTGCAGACCCTCACATAAAGTTTCTGATGTCTCATAACAGAATTAGGGAGACTGAGATAAAAGCACTCCAGGCAGAGAACAGAAAGTTAAAAGACAAGGAAGTGGCTGACAAGAATAGATTTAAGTATTTGTATGAGGCCTTAATGGATTTGAAAAAGAAGTATAATGAACTGAAAGGTGCTGTGGTGACAAGTGCTTCGGGTAACCTTGGCCAAAGCTCATCTCAAGGAGTTCAGGGTACAAGTGCCAATCAAGAAGATGAAGGAGATGACACCATTGAAATGTCTGAATATGTACGTGGTGGAAGATATATCTCTATGGCCCCTAAAGGACAAGTGAATTGGTTCAAGGAGTTTTTCAGAGGACCTACTCCTGTGAAATATAGCATTGATGTGGGTGAGAGTGAGCTTGACAAGAAAGGAAGCCGACAACCAATTCTGTGTTGGCATTGCAGAAAAGGAGTTATTTGTTGTAGTGAGAGATGGATATAGTCCAGTCGAATACTACAGATCAAGGGGTCAATTCTACTCCTGGACCGAGACAGAATTGAGGAACTTGCTGAGGGCACCGTTCATTAACAGGTGGAACGCTAATCATGGAAATCTGGTTCGCGACAACTTGGTAGCACAGATGGAGCAGAACTTTGAAAACTTTGATCTGAAGGCTGCAAGGTGGGTCGAAACCGGAACTGATCCTGTCACCAATGAACCTATCGGTGAAATGAGGTGCCCTCCCACCAAACGAACCCGAGTCATCAACATGCTAGATGAAATTGAAGATTATGCACTTGTGAAGAGTTTTGACAGCTGGTTCTTTGATCCGACAACGTATGAAGTAGTGGTTGTTTGCAAGAGAATGAGAGAGTTCAGAATGTATGATCCCGTAGATCTGCTGAGGTTCGGAGAGAATGACATCAAGCTCCTGGCATCCCGTCCAATTCTTGGTGACGAGCATGACATGCAGAATGCTATACGGGTGGGATTGTTTCATGGAACAGCAGGTCTGATCGTGGAGAAAGAATGGTGGTCAAGGAAAAAGGCGCATACATTCAGATTTGATTTGCATCTTCCTTAGACTTGCTAATGGTTCATGCCTAGGGGGAAGATTGTTGGGCTATCATTTACGGCATGAACATTAGATGTGGGCTTGATTAGTATTGGGCTTAGAATAGTTTACTATTGGGCCATGTGGGCCAGTTTGTGTTTATGATTGGTTTAGGTTTTGTAAAGGGGTAGTATATAAACCCTTAGTGTTTATGATTCCTTAGCTTTTGAGATTCCCATTTCCATTCACAAATATTGTTTACGATCAGTTTCATCAGCTCTAAGAAAGTTGTGTTCTTCATTCTAGATTTGATCTTCTTTGTTTAATCAAGTCTATTTCATCTTCTTTCTTCTCGAATCAATCACTAACGAGGATTCCGCACTCGTTTGTGATATCGATACCGTGGTTGGTTGATTTTCTGGACCTACAAGTCATACTCCCGACCTATCCTAAATAAACTATCTTATGCTTTTGTTAATAAATTAAGACGTCATATTTTCAAATGTAAGACATTATCATTTTCACCACTTTTCCGCTGCAATCTAAATGATGTGATGTTTTATTATAATGTTTGAATATATTTAGTTGTTCTAAGTATCCACGACTATGATTCCATCCGTTCACACCGAATTCGTTGACTGGGGTGTGACATGATGTCACAACTACAAGAGTTGCTTGATAAGGGTTTCATCAGACCGAGTATCTCTCCTTAGGGTGCTCCAATTTCTTTCGTGGAGAAGAAAGACGGAAGCTTGAGAATGTGCATCAACTACAGGGAGCTGAAAAGACTGGCGGTGAAGAACATATATCCTCTACCAAGAATCGACGACTTATTCGATCAGCTACAAGAAGCGAGTTGGTTTTCAAAAACCGGTCTGCAGTCAGGTTACCATCAGTTGAAAGTTAAAGACGAAGACATTCCGAAAATGGCCTTTCGAACGAGATACGGTCATTACGAGTTCCTAGTAATGTCATTTGGGTTGACTAATGCACCTACAACATTCATGGACCTCATAAATAGAGTATGCCGACCCATGTTGGACCGATTCATGATCGTATTCATAGACGACATCCTAATCCAATCTAGAGCGAGACTGACCACGCTATGCATCTGAAGGAAGTGCTGGAAACCTTGAGGAGGGAGAAGTTGTATGCCAAATTTTCAAAATCTGCGTTCTGGCTAAAAGAAGTATAATTCCTTGGTCACGTCATAAACACAGATGGTGTACTCGTAGATCCTTCCAAGATAGAAACGACAATGAGCTGGAAGCCACCAAAAACACCCTCGGAGATTCGTAGTTTCTTAGGTCTTGCCGGTTATTACCCTGTGTTAATTCAAGATTTCCTAAAAATCGCGACGCCTCTAACCAAGTTGACCAAGAAAGACGTAAAATTCGTTTGGAGTTAAAGTTAGCAGGAGGCTTTCGACGAGTTGAGGACCAGACTGACTCAGGCACCGGTATTAGCCTTGCCGGATGAAGTTCAACGTCATGCCATACATGAGCTAATGTTTAACCTGCGCGAAGGTTAAAGCCGAACATCAGAAGCCGTATGAGAGGTTACAACCTTTGGAACTTCCAAAGTGGAAATGGGAACATATCACCATGGATTTCATAACCAATCTACCCAAAACAGATAAAGGTTATGACACCATTTGTGTGATAGTGGATAGATTGACAAAGAGTGCTCACTTCCAACCTATTCGCGAGAAGCATTCTTCAGAAAAAATTAGCCAATATCTTCATGAAGGAAATTATCGCACGTCACGGAGTACTAGTGCCTATCATTTCAGATAGGGACACTCGGTTTACTTCACGTTTCTAGAAGAAATTCCACGAGAATATGGGTGCAAGATTGCACATTAGCACGGAGTATCATCCTCAGACAGACGACCAAAGCGAAAGTACGATTCAAACTCTAGAGGATATGCTACGTGCTTGTATAATCGACTTTGGAGGAAGCTGGGACGATCACTTACCATTAGCAGAGTTCTCCTACAACAATAGCTATCATTCAAGTATAGGTATCGCACCTTACGAAATGTTTTATGGTAGGAAATGCAGAACTCCTGTATGTTGGGGTGAAGTCCGCCAGCGGGAAATAGGCAGTAATGAATCGGTTGAGAGTATGGCTCACGATCTTGATATAATCAAAGCACGAATGAAAGTTGTACAGGATCGACAAAAGTCTTATGCTGATAAAAGACGAAGGCCAATCGAGTTCAAAGTTGGAGATTATCTCCTGTTGAAGGTTTCTCCATGGAAGAATGTTATCCATTTTCAAAAGAGGGGCAAGCAAGGTACGAGGTTTGTTGGATGCTCTAGAATCTCCAAACACGTTGGAGAGGTTGCTTATCGTCTAGATCTACCCGAGGAATTATCTGGGATCCACCCAACATTCCATGTATCACACTTGAGAAAGTGTGTGGCAAATGAGTCTGAAATTGTGCTGGTGGAGGAGATAGAAGTAGACGACAAATTATCCTATACAGAATGGCCAGTTGCGATTCTAGATCGCATTGAGAGGAAGCTTCGAAATAAAGTAGTTCCTATAGTTATGGTGCAGTGGATGCACAGGAAATGTTCTGAGTCGACTTGGGAAAGGGAAGATGAAATGAAAGATTTTCATCCCGAGTTATTCGCGAGTTGAGCAAGTTTCGAGGACGAAACCTTTTAAGGGGGAGAGAGTTGTAACATCCCAAAATCCACATCTAGGTAATTACGTATCTTAATATATTTACATATGTGCCTTTATTATAAATACGTGTTAGAAAATGATATTATATGCATAAACACGTATTTATATGATAAAAGTGATGAATGAGTTTAAAAATGGTGAGACATGAATGATTACGTCTCATATACGTGTTTAAAATATAAGTATACATGCTTGAAATCATCATGATAAGATGTTAATACATGTATATATAATAAAGGTTAAGTAAATATATACGTACATGAAAAATTGCATGCTTAATAGTTAACTAGAAAGTAAAAGGACTAAAAGCGTAATTTATATAAAGTCATAAATATTATACATGTTTGTAATCATCATAAGTATTTCAAGGCTTAGAATATAGTAAAAATATGTCCTAACATGATATGTGACATAAAATAATAAGTATTACAAATTTTGAGGGGCTAAAACGCAAAATTATGAAAGATATATAAAAATATATAAATATATATACGTATATCATAGTGCGTGTCCCGAGCCTTAGTAACTTTTATAAATATGACCTATAATGTTTTTAAGCAAAAAATAACTTTCTTAGAAGTTTGGGGCTTAAAATGTAAATAAAAGTTAGAGGGACTAAAACTGTCAAACGCCCAAAGTGGGCTGCGATACGCAGAGCCTACCTTCGCGGTACGCGAGCCCCTGCAGACGGGCAACTTTGTTTTTTGGTCGGTTTTCTTCCACGTCCCTTGCCTTGCAGCCCAATTTTCTTCGTATACGCGTCAATTTTGAAGGCATAATCACCATGAACACCTGGAGGGGTCTGAGACGAGTTCATGGGCTATAAATACAGCCTCTAACATCACAAAATCTTCAAAATACACTCCCAAAAAGCCTAACTCGACCCAAATTCTTCTTCGATCAAATTCGGCCAAACGATGAGGATCCAGAAGCTCAAATTCAGCAGTCAAGCATCATTGGATATGATTAACAATAACCTATCTCAGTTTTTGCAAATTCGATCTCTAAGTATGATTTTTAAAAATGTGTTAAAATTAGGGTTCTTGAGCTTGTTTTGTCAAAATTGGGTGATCGGGTGGATATTAGGGTCTGAATTTTTGTAGGTAATCCTAAAATAATTTGTTTTAAGAAAGCCCTAAGTTTATTTCACAATTGGAAAAGGTTTGGTAAAGGCTTTCTTAACGAGTCGAAATTAGGGTTTCCGTAACGTTATTCTACCCAAATCGAGTAAATGGTTTTGAACTAATCTTTGATATTTTAAAGGATATTATAAAATGTTATAATGAATAATACCCTATGTTGGTTTTGAATAAAAATGAGTTTTTATAAAGAAACGAGAAAACTAAGAAATTAGGGTTTTGAAATAAGATTATTTTATATAAAATTATCTGGAGTGTATTAGTACTTGATTTTTGATGTCCTAACACGTTTATATTTATAATAAGTATATATGAAGGTAAAATGGATAAATATTAAAGTATTGAATATACCGAGTTAATCGGATATTTAGAAGTTCGTGCGGACCGGAAGGGTAAGCGCCTGTACACTGGGGTTTCTGGCAAAGCGGGGGTGTCGCATAAAACCCAACTGGGAACTGGCATACCTCACTAGCCGATCCCGGAGTGAGCGTTTACTTATAGGAATGTGCGTCCTCATATTATCGTTAAATGAAATGATAACGGCCTAAAGGGCATTTTGGTTATTTTAAGATTTAAACGGATAAGCTTAATAATTAAGTATTATTAAGATAACAAAGAATTAACAGAAGTGTTTATTATATAAACCTTGTGTTAACATCATACAATATGCAATTAGGTTTAATTAGAAGGCGTAAAGGAGGTTCTGACTGAACTAAATTGCTTAAGAGAATAAGGTGAGTTCTATGAGCCCATTTTTAAATGTTTTACTTTTTTCGGGCTGATATACATACAACTGTTTACTTGCAAAGTACTTGAAATGCCTTTTACCTATTTGTGTTGGTACACATACGTGAAGTGTTTTAATGCCTATAATTGCTTTAAATTGTGATTACCTGTTATAAATTGTCTTCGAGAAGGTTATAATGAACGGGTAATGTAAAGGATGAAACTTTTAAAAAAAAATCGATAAATGGAAAAATGTAAACGTTTGGTCTAAGCTTCGTGTGTGAATAAGTGTCGGATAAAAGTAATCTTATTGGCCTTGTTGTAATTATAAGATGTAATCTATACTGGGATGATTCTATATCATATCCGTTTGTATTTAAGGTGTGGTGGATACGCTGCGGCACTTCCTATATATATAAGCACACGTAAT
Source organism: Deinandra increscens subsp. villosa (assembly GCA_039602395.1). Taxonomy (NCBI): domain Eukaryota; kingdom Viridiplantae; phylum Streptophyta; class Magnoliopsida; order Asterales; family Asteraceae; genus Deinandra; species Deinandra increscens. The sequence goes on along the minus strand of JBCNJP010006755.1, from coordinate 20,374 downwards.
ACAACAGGAAACGTTATAGATTTAGTCCAGTATAGGTTTCACTGAGGTTTAAACGAGACCAGTAACATTATATTTATGAAACACATATTCCATATACGGGTGATGGACTGGTGTTGAAAAGGTTATGAGTCCAAATACTAAGGTTTTTAAATGAACTCTTGAATAGATTGAAAAGGTTGAAAGGGTTTTAATCTAAGCAAATATTTTCTAGTGAAAAAAAAAAGAAGAGGTGGTTGTATAACCAAAAGCGGGGAATGACGATTCTCTGGGGTAGTGTTGATAAATGGTTCTTGATCGTCATGTGAAGTATCGAATACAAGACAAAGACATGCATCAAGTACAAGACAAAGACATGCAAGATTGATGTTGTCCGAACCTTGGGCGAACTCAGAGTTCGGACGAGGCAAACCTGGTCCGAACCTGAGGTTCGGCGCATCGGGATTTGCTTAGTATAAATAGCTTGTCATGTGTTGTATTCAGTAACTCTTGAATTTCCTGTGTCAGATCATAAGTGTGTACTCTGTGGTCTAATACAAAGTCTTTTGTATTTACATCTTGTGTTCACTCTCGTCTTACATTGATTTTGATACGACTGAGTAGACGATCCACCTCACACATTTTCAAGTGGTATCAGAGCATTTGGTTTGCTCTACTGGTCGGAAATCTCTGTTTTTCGAAGTTTTGAGTCAAAATTTCAAGTTTTTGCGAAAGTGAGTATCATTTTTGAGTTCATTTGATCATCTCGAGTGTGCTTTACGTAAAAAATATTTTCCTAGATTGTTCCTCTTTAGTTTATCTGAGTTCCTGTCAAAAATTTCATTCAAAATCTCTGAAAATCACGAAAATGGAGTCGAGAGTGTTCGTGTTCGTTTGAGGTTCGGATAACCCAAAAATAACCGCTCCGAACTCCAGGTTCGGATCAAGTTCGGATATTTGAGAAGTTCGGACTGGGTTTGTATAGAGTTCGGATATTGTTCGGTTAAAGTTTGGTTGTTGTCTTAGTTCGGTCCAGGTTCGGATCGAGTTCGGATATTTGAGAAGTTCGGACTGGGTTTGTACAGAGTTCGGATATTGTTCGGTTAAATTTCGGTTATTTTCTTAGTTCGGTCCAAGTTCCGATCGAGTTTGGATAATGAGAAGTTTGGACTGGGTTTGTACAGAGTTCGGATATTATTCGGTTAAAGTTCGGTTGTTTTCTTAGTTCGGTCAAGGTTCGGGTCACGTTCGGATATAGTTCGGCGTAGGTTCTTACGACGTTCAGAAGAAATTCAGTTCAGGTTTAGTTTGATCATCCGAAGTTGAGGTTCAGAAGGCGGTCGGCTAGTTTCTGTTCGGCTAAGGTTCGGAAGTAGTTCGGACGAGGTTCGGAACAGGTTCGGGTGAACAGTAACCCGAATTTACAAAATGTCCGATTTTCAAGCATTTGCGGCTATTCAGAATTTGATTCAAGCTACAATGCAAACTATGATGAACTATGATAATGAAATCGGAACAAGTCAGAAAGTTCCTAAATTGCTTAAATTGGAAGATTATCATAGTTGGGTTAAAAGATATGATGCTTACGTTGATACTAATGACATTGATATGTGGTTGTCGTTTACTGATCAATATGTTTATCCTAAAGATGAAACCGGGAAACCAGTTCTTAAAAGAAAGATGTCATCTGAATAAAAGAAAGTGTATCAAGCTGAAAAGAAAGCTTAAGGTACTTTAACAATGGCTTTTCCTAAAGAGTTACTACATCATTTTTTGGGTAACTACACATCAAAGAGTTTATGGGATGCTTTGGAAAAGCGATGTGAAGGCAATGAACAATATAAGAAAAGTCGACAAAAGGTTTTGAAGAAAGAATTTGATAGCTTCAAGCATTATCAAAATGAATCGATCCCAAATCTGATTGCAATATTTGCTCATTTAATGAGTGAAATGCATTTGGTGAGTCTTACAAAAGAAGAAGCTGATATGAAAGAAAAGATTTTGGACGCTTTTCCAGAGAAGTGGGAAAATTATGTGATGATGATTACTCATGATAAAGAATATCCGGGATTGTCTTTTAATGATCTGATTCAAAGAATTCAAGCAAGGGATATGGAGTTAATGGTAAACAAGTCGCTTCCTGCACAAATTCAAAATCTTGCTGTCTATCATGAAGAAAATGATTCAACCATGAATGCTGGGAAATCTAATATTCTTAGTTCCGCTCCTCCTACAGCATTTATTGCAGGTAAATCTGAAATTCCTAGTTATTCTGCTGGTTGTACTGTTTCAATTCCTAGTTCTTCTACTCAGAATGCTTTGTTTGCTAAAACTACCGATGGTTATAATGCTTTAATATCTGTATTGGTATCTTCATATTTTGGTGTTATCACTGGTGCTGTGAGTAATGCCAAATTGAAAAAATGAAGATTACGATCAGATAGATTATGATCATTTGGAAGAAATGGATTTGAACTGGCAGTATGCTATGTTAGTTTGAAGCACGAAGAAATTTTTCAAAAGAACTAGTAAGAAAAGATTGAATCAGGATGGGAAAATTGGATTGGACAAGTCAAAGGTTAAGTGTTATAAGTGTTCTGTTTATGGACATTTTGCACGAGAATGTCCAAGTTCCACTGAACATAAATTGAAATCTGGTCAACATGCTCATTTGGTTATTCATTCACCAAATGAAGCTCACAAGGTAGAAGAAAAATTTGTTTCTTTTGACAAAAAACTGTCAGAGGTGTTTTGGCATCCAGATGAAATTTCCTAGAATGCAGATTCTAATGTTTCAAAACTGCCACATGCACCTATTAAGGTTGCTTTAACAGCTCATCATGATATTGATAGTTTTCTCACTGATTCTGATTCTAATTCAAGCGTATCATTGGTTCAAGAAGTTTTACCAAAGGTCACTGATAGCTCAAAGGTTGAAGAATTCAAATGTCTTGAATGTGTAAAATTACACAAAAAGAATGCAAGTCTAGAAAAAGATTCTCAATTATCAACTGAAGAGATTGTCGTGCTCAAAAAAGAATTAGATGAATTTCAAAAGAAATATTATGAATTGGTCCATGTTCATGAGGATGTTTTGAAAGAAAAGACTCAATTGGCTGAAGAATGTGAGAAAGCCAAAGCTGAAGCGTTGGATGCAGCTCAAGATTTTGAGAATTTATTTAAAAAGAGTTATCCAGTTCAACAAAGTAATGAAAAGGCTAATGCTCTTATTGTTGAGTCTGCAGCTACTATTGAGAAACTTCAGAACAAGATCTCAATACTTCAAGATGAAAATGTTCTTTATCGGGATAAACATGAAGTTTTGACAAAAGATGTTGAGATTTACAAGAAGAAAAGAGAAAGTGTTCTTCAAGAATTGTTTGCTGAATGTGAGATCCGGAAGTTACAAACGTACGAATATGATGATCTCAATGCAAAGTTTATCAAGTCTCAAAAAGAAGTGTTTGATGCTCAACAGAAAATTTCGGAATTAAAGTTGGAAATTCTAGAGTTAAAAAGGCAAGTGAACAATTGCAATTTGTCACAGACATTGTTGAATTTCTTATACAAACAGGATCGGAGTGAGGATAGTTCTAAGAAGAATGATATTCACATGGTTCCTTAATTAGTTGATATATCTGAGGTTACATATGCTTGGCTTGATCCTAAAGACGAATTACATGATTATTCGAAGTTTGCTACTCCATCCAAGAAGAAGAAGTCAAAGTCCAAGAAAAAGGAAAAGTCTTTGGGTGAAGCTCCGAAGTTTAATTCAAAGTCCGTGTTTCTGGAAAATGAACAAGTTTTTGATAATGTTGCTTCAAGTAATTCATCTGCGACTGAAGAAGAAAAAGTTTTGATTGAAAAGAACAAAATGAAAGACATCAAAGCTAAATTCACTAGAGAAGCTAAAGAGAGAGAAACTTCTAGTTCTTATTCAAATTCGTCAAAGACACCTGGTTATAAACACAAAGGTTTGGGTTTTCAGGTTAAGGACGTACCAGTTCAAGCTGACAAAGTTTCACAGGTTAAAGTTCCAAAGAAGTCATCTCCTCTGAAGGAAAATTCTTATTATTCTGGAAAGTCATCATCTTCAAGGAGTCCATCTCCTAGGTATGACTCTTATGATGATTTCTTTGATAACTTTGATTCTGAACATTCTTCTGGTTTTTAAAATTCAAAGAATTTTTCCAATGTTTTTCGAGAGAGACTTTGTTATGTATGTCGTCAACCTGGACATCTTGCTGCTGATTGTTCAACGACTGCATATATCCACAACACTGCTAAATATGTGGATAACAAATGTCAGATCTTTTATGAACCATGGTCTCTAAAAGTCAAATCAACTCGTAAGTCGTCTTGGTGTAAATCAAGTACGCCCATTGATTCTGATTCAGGTTCTGATAAAAAATTCAAAATTTTACAAATCTAGAATCCAAAGGCTGTTTCCAAGGCCAACAACGACTATGTGGAAGACACCGGGCGATCCGATGCTGTTGAATCGGGTCGATCCCAGAGCGACTAATATTTTATTTGGTGTGAGCAGGTATTTCAGGAAGACCTTTCAGTGATTGACAAATTGCTGATTGTGGAATATCTGTGATAACTTATATTAACTATCAATATTACGTTTGTTTTCAGGATACTACACTTCTCGTATTCGTGTTGGTTGATCAATTTTTCTTGTTTTTGCTCCGTCACATTCTGAGGGGGAGTTTGTTTTTCAAAAATACAAAAATAGTGACTTGTTTTTCCGTTAGTAAAAATAAAAATGTATAAATAGAGTTGTCATTTTTAGGGGGAGAAATTTGAAAAGACAAAAACATTGAAAAAGCCATAAACATTGAAAAATGAGAAATTGTATTCGACATGATTGGGAAATGATGGTACATTGGCTTACATCGTCTGACTCATGGATAATATAGATGAAAAAGCCATAAGACCATTTGATCGATGTGCAAGGTAGGATCGACCAATCAGAAAGTATTCAAATGCGATATACACTAAATCCGATGTTTGACCTAGTGGACAACATCTTGAAGCGTATCTCAAGATATATCAAGAAAAAGATATAAGAAAAATAAATGAGAAGTCACTGTGTATACATGTGTTCATTTTGTAAATATTTCAACTTGTTTGATTTTCTTTATTTTCTTAAATGATCGTACTACGTGTGTCCACAAGACCGGCCTGATAGTTGTTCATTGAAGGTTCTGCTTTATTTTCTTTGGTGTTTCGTATAACTCATCGGACTTTCTCTGCGTGTACGGGAGTACGAACCTGATTGTTGTTGAGTTATACAATTTTAACTTGTTTTATTTTCTTATTTTGTTAAATCTGAGGTCTTATCTGCGTATCGAAAGATCGACCTTAATGTAGACGATTTAACGTTCTTATTTCTTTCTGCATGGAACACAGTTGACTATATCATGAATACATTTACTATGTGTTAAAGCACAAGTAAAATCCCAAAATGTGATAAGCAAAAGCATATCTGAGTATGTTTGATAGTGTGGGGTACACTTGTCAAAGCAAATCTAATCAATACCTTAACATATCCAGATGTTATGAGTATGATTATGCCAGAGTTTAAAAGTTGGACAAATTATATGTGCAATCGACATGACTTATGTGCTACAATAATCGAAATTGAATTGTAGTTTAGCATGTTTTGTTCAATATGATCCCAACTCATGAGCTTTCTCGCAAAAGACAAAAATAGTTTCTGATTCTGTATTGCATTTACTTTTCATTATCAAAAAATACCAAAAATACTTTTGGGTGTGTTTTGATATAAAATTTCTAAAAGCCAAAAAGATTTTGTTTCTGATTTGTTTTCGATTGATCAACACGGAATACAAAAATCAATTTCAAAATCAAAATATCTTAGAGTCTCGAAGAGACGTTTTGCGCCAAGATTATCTATGTTGGCAGGTTTCTAAGTGGAAAGAGAACATTGCAACTTCAAGTCTTCTGAAGATTGTTAATAAAGAGATTACACACGATGCAATATTAAGTATTCAAGATTGAACTCATCGTTAAGTCGAGGGAGAGTTTAATTGAAGATACAAGATACAATTTTTAAGAGGAAATTGATACTGCACATGCCGAGGGGGAGTTTGTTGTTACATGGTTCCTAATCGTCATGTTAAGTATCGAATACAAGACAAAGACATCCATCGAATACAAGACAAAGACATGCAAGATTGATGTTGTCCGAACCTTGGGCGAACTCAGAGTTCAGACGAGGCGAACCTGGTCCGAACCTTAGGTTCGGCCCATCGGGATTTGCTTAGTATAAATAGCTTGCCATGTGTTGTATTCAGTAACTCTTAAATTTCCTGTGTCAGATCATAAGTGTGTACTCTGTGGTTTCTCTATGGTATAATACAAAGTCTTTTGTATTTACATCTTGTGTTCACTCTCGTCTTACACTGATTTCGATACGACCGAGTAGGCGATCCACCGCTCAGGCATTTTCAGGTAGCGACGGTTACTCTAAACTGGAAATGGTATTTGGGTGGCGACGGTTGCCCGAGGAACTAACGTGGTTCTAATAGAGAATGCTTAGTGAAATACATAAATGTTTAAAGGTTATGTTTTGGTATAATTCTGTTATGTTTTATACCTGATAAATGTTTAAAGGTTATGTTTTGGTATAATGCTGTTATATTTTATACCTGATAAATGTTTGTTAAAAAGGGGGAAGGGGGCGTTAGGCCCAAGCGTTGGAATGAACTTTTGAGAAAAAGGTAACGCTTTTAGAAAAAAACATAGAAGTCACCAGCGTAAGCTGATCCATTAGAGTATATATATCAGGTGATGTTAAGGATCCGAGCTTAAAGGGAAAGGCTAAGGTTTGAGCAGTGTGAGGTGGGCAAGCTGTTCGTCTGAAGCTATAGGGCTGCTGGCATAAGTAATGTAGATAGATGCATATATAATAATCGTTATCTTTTGTAGATATAGATAACCGTTGTAGTAGTTTTATCTTACTTGTACTTGGCATTATAAATAAATAAAAGTTTTTAATTTCTGCTGCTTTAGTTATCTTTGTTGTACCTTATGTTCATGAGTAAATCCGATGAGTGACCCCTTCTAGAGCCAAGTCTGGGAGTGGGCGTCACACACGTATAATAAAATACTACAAAGGTGACGAGATAATATAAAATTTCTTTTTATATTTAATTATATATATATTGTTATGAAACGTTTCTTATTATTAAAATTCCACCGAACATATATATGATATCCTTAATTTTAAGGTCGATCGTCGGAATGATAATGTAGGGTTATGCCAAGCCTAACGGATAGTGGCATAACACGTTACCTATGTTAACTAAACCCAGATTTAAGCACACAGATTCAGTAAATTAAGTGTTGATTTATATAATTTGACTTGGGAAACTTACGGGTTGTCACACAGTTACATTGCCATCCGCTATTATTGGACAAAACATCATGAGTGGGTAATCAGTAAGTTTCGGAGTTCAAGGTTGTTAATGTATAGTCTAGGTGTCTTATGATGTATCTACACATTGTGTAATAGTTTCTATAGTAGTTAGTCTGAGTCATTGTATTTTATATGGGAGAATGAGAGCCACTGAATGAGTGGCGAGTGACCACCGAATGAGTCAATCGGTGGGTATCTCGTTCGGCGGCTCTGTTGTCTATAAATAACAACCACATTCGGCTCATTTACAACTTTTTCTAGTTGACTTTGTTGATGTATAATTCTAGGTCGTCATGTGAAGTATCAAACAAAAGACAAAGAGCTGCAAATCTGTGCTTGTCCGAACTGTAGGCGAACTTCCAGTTCGGACTCACACGAACATGTCCGAACGGGAGGTTCGGCTTATCATAATTTTTCCCCATGATGTTCATCTATAAATAGGATGTCTTGTATAGAGTTTAGAACTTCTTGTCCAATCTTATGTGTGTGTACTCTGTGGTATTCTCTTTGGCTAATACAAAATCCTTTGTATTTACTCTTTGCATTCACATTTTAAATTGATTTCAATATGACCGAGTAGACGATCCGACGTTCACGCATTTACAAGTGGTATCAGAGCATTAGGTTCATTCTACTGGTCAGAGATCTTTGTTTTTCATCATTTTGAGTAAAAAATTTTGGGTTTTTACCAAATCTAATCGATTTTGTACTCGTTTGATCATCTCAAGTGTCTTTCTGTGAAAAAATCTTCTCCTAAAGCGTTCTTCCTGAGTGTATCTGAGTCCTTGTTGAAAATCTCATCCAAAAACACTGAAATCACGAAAATTGAGTCGAGAATGTTCTAGTTCATCTGAGGTTCGACTGAGATCTGAAAATCCATAAAATAATCGCTCCGAACTCAAGGTTCGGATCCAATTCTGGTGTTTGTGATAGTTCGGTTAGGGTTCGTACTAAGTTCGGGTTCCGTTCGGTTCAGGTTCGGACATTCTGTTTTAGTTTGGTTCTAGTTCGGCTATCTTCTGGTTCAGCTTCTGTTTGGATCATCCGAGGTCAAGGTTCGGCTGAGGCTCGGCTACTGTTTCTGTTCGGATTCGGTTCGGTAGAGTTCGGATAAGCAAATTCGAGTTCGGATTCAGTTCGGGTGAACAGTAACCAGTTTTGTCAAAATGTCATATTTTCAAGTGTTTGTTGCTATTCAGAATTCGATGCAAGCCACAATTCAAACAATAATGAACTATGATAATGAAATTGGAACAAGTCAGAAAGTTCCCAAATTGTTAAAATTGGAAGATTATCATAGTTGGGTTAAACGGTTTGAAGTGTATATTGATACAAACGATGTTGATATGTGGTTGGCTTTCACTGAACAATATATCTATCCTAAGGATGCTTCTAGAGATCCGATTCTTCAAAGAAAATTCACTTTGGAACAAAAGAAAGCGTATCAAGCTGAGAAGAAGGCATATGGCACTTTGACAATGACATTGCCCAAAGAATTGCTAAATCAATTTTCTGCTAACTATACATCAAAAAGTTTATGGGATGCGTTGCAGAAAAGATGTGAGGGAAATGACCAATACAAGAAAAGTCGTCAAAAGGTTTTGAAAAAGGAATTCGATAGTTTCAAGCATTATCAAAATGAATCAATTTAAAATTTGATTGCAAGATTTGCACATTTGATGAGTGAGATGAGTTTGGTGAGTATTACAAAGGAAGATGCTAATTTGAAAGAAGAGATTTTGGAAGCTTTACCCGAGAAATGGGAAAATTATGTGATGATGATTACTCATGATAAAGAGTATTCGAGTTTGTCTTTTAATGATCTGATTAAAAGAATACAAGCAAGGGATATGGAGTAAACAGTGAATAAATCACTTCCTGCACAAATCCAAAATCCTGTTGTGTATCATGGTGAAAATAATTCAACCATGAATGCTGTGAAGTCAAATGTTCTTAATTCCGCACCTCCTACATCATTCATTGCTGGTAAATCTGAAAATTCTAGTTATCCTTCTGGTTGTACTGTTTCACTTCCTAGTTCTTCAGTTTAAACTGCTTTATCTGCTCAGACAACCGATGATTATATGGATTTAATGTCTGCATTGGTATCTACATATTTTGGGGTTATTACTGGTTCAGTAAGTAACGCTGAATTGACAAATGAAGATTATGATCAGACCGATTATGATCATTTGGAAGGAATGGATCTGAATTGGCAATATGCTTTGTTAGTTCGAAGAACGAAGAAATTTTCTAGCAGAATGGGAAATAAGATATTAAACCAGGATGGTATAATTAGATTGGACAAATCAAAGGTTAAGTGTTATAAATATTCTGTATACTGACACTTTGCACGAGAATGTTCAAGTTCAATTGATAATATATTGAAGTCTGGTCAACATGCTCACTTGGTTATGCATTCACCAATTCAAGATCAAAAAGATCAAAAAGTATAAGATTCTGTTGAAGATAAAATGACAGAATTAGTTTGTATCCAGATGAAGTTGCTTGGAAGGCAGATTCTGATAATGCAAAATTGTCACATGTTCCTATTACTGTTGCTTTGACAACGCGTCATGATGATGATATCATTCTAACTGATTCTGATTCTAATTCAAGCATATCATTGACCAAAGAGGTTTTTCCAAAGGTCACTGATAACTCAAAGGTCGAAGAATCTCAATGTCTTGAATGTGTGAAGTTACGCAACAAGAATGCCAGTCTAGAACGAGGTTCTGAATTATCGACTGAACAGATTATGGTGTTAAAGAAAGAATTGGAAGAATTTCAAAAGAAATATTATGAATTGGTTCATGTTCATAAAGATGTGTTGAAAGAAAAGAGTAAATTGGCTGAAGAATGTGAAAAGGCCAAAGCTGAAGCTTTAGACGTAGCACAAGATTTTGAAAATTTATTTGAGAAAAGTTTTCCAATTCAACAAAAGTATGAAAAAGCTAATGCACTTGTTGTTGAATCTGCTGCTACAGTTGAGAAACTTCAAACAAAGGTATCTACACTTCAAGATGAAAAAGTTCTTATTCAAGACAAGAATGAAGTTTTAACAAAAGATATGGCAATATTAAAAAAGAAGTGGGAGAAAGTTACCGAATAAGTCTTAGGTGAATGTGAAATCAGAAAGTTGCAAACGTATGAGTACAATGATCTCAATGAAAAATTCATTAAGTCATAAAAAGAGGTGTTTGTTGCTTAAAAAAAATTTCAGAGTTAAAGCTGGAGATTCTGGAATTACAAAGGCAAGTCAAGAATTGCAACTTATCACCGACTTAGCTGAATTTCTTGTATAAGCAGGATCGGAGTGAAGATGGTTCCAAAGAAGCTGATATTCACAAGGTTCCTCAACAGGTGGATTTATCTGAATTTACTTCTGCTCCTCTTGATCCAAAAGATGAAATGCATGATTATTCAAAGTTTGCTACACCAGCCAAGAAAAAGAAGAATAAGTAAAAAAAGAAAGTTACCTTTGCTGAAGTTCCAACGTTTGTTTCAAGTTCATCATGTTTGAAAGATGAAAATGTTTTTGGGAAAATTGAAAAGTGTTCGAGTTCTATATTTGAAGAGAAAGTTGCTAAATCTTTAGTGCAAGAGAACAAGGTGAAGGAAACTAAAGCTCAATTTACTCGAGAAGTAAAAGGAAGAAATGCTTTTGGTTCTCAATCTGAATCTACAAAGGTTTCGGGTTTCAAGCATAAAGGTTTGGGATTTGAAATTAAAGATGTTCATGTTCCAGCACAACCATCGAAGAAGAAAGAGAAACGGTTGAAGATCAAAATTCAAAAGAAATCACCTCCTTAAACCAATCAAGCTTTTTATTCTTCTAGAGGTTCTTCATCTGAATCAAATGTATCTTCGCGGAGTCCATGTCCGAGGTATGATTCTTATGATGATTTCTTTAATAATTTTGGTTCTGATAAATCATTTTGTTCTCCAAATTCAAAGAATTTTTTAAAAGTTTTTACATTTCGAGGGCGACTTTGTTATGCATGTCGTCATCCTGGACATCTCGCTGCTGATTGTCCGACGACTGCATATATCCACAACACTGCTAAATATGTGGATAACCATGGTCAAATATTTGATGAACCGTGGTCTCCAAAAGTAAAATTATCTCATAAGTCGTCTTGGTTCAAACCTAGTATGCCGATTGATTCTGATTCTGGTTCTAATCAAAGATCGAAATCTTTAAAAATATTGAAACCTTGTTTCCAAAGCCAACAATGACTATGTGGAAGACACCTGACGACTTGACACTGTTGAATCGGGTCGATCCCAGAGCGACTAATGTTTTATTTGGTGTCAGCAGGTATTTCAGGAAGACCTATCGGTAGTTGAAAGATTGCTTATAGTGGAATATCTGTGATAATTTATATTGAATTTCTAAATCATTTTTGCTTTCTAAATACTAAACTGCTAGTATTCGTGTTGGTTGATCAATTTCTGGTTTGTTTTTCACTCCATCTCATTTTGAGGAGGAGTTTGTTTTTGAAAATATATAAATAGTGTGTTGTTTTTCAAATGTTAAAAAATGAAAATCTAAAAATAGAGTTTGTCATTTTTAGGGGGAGAAATTTAAAAAGACAAAAACATTGAAAAATGCAAAAATCCAAAAACATTGAAAAATGAGAAATTATATCCAACATGATTTGGAAACGATGGTACATTGGCTAACATCGTCTGACTCATGGATAAAGTAAGTGAAAAAGCCATAAGACCATATTGTTCGATGTGCTAGGTAGGCTCGGCAAATCAGAAAGTATACGAATGTGATATATATTAAATCTGATGCTTGACCTAGTGGACAACATCTTGATGCATATCTCATGATATATCAAGAAAAAGATATGTGAAAAGAACATGAGAAGTCACTGTGTATACAAGTGTTCATTTTTCAAAGATTTAAACTTGTTTGATTTTCTTTATTTTCTCAAACGATCGGACTTTTTTGTGTATCGAAAGATCGACCTGATTATTGTTCGTTTGAGGTTCTGCTTTATTTTCTTTGGTGTTTCGTATAACTCATCGGACTTTCTTTGCTTGTACGGGAGTACCGATTGTTGTTGAGTTATCAAATTCAACTTGTTTTATTTTCTTATTTTGTTAAATCCGAGGCCTTATTTGCGTATCGAAAGATCGCCCTTAAGGTAGACGATTTAACGTTCTTATTTCTTTTTGCATGGAACACAGTTGACTATATCATGAATATAATCATTATGTGTTAAATCACAAATGAAATCACAAAGTGTGATAAGCAAAGCATATCTGAGTATGTCTGATAGTGTAGGGTACACTGGTCAATGCAAATATAATCAATACCTTAACATATCCAGATGTTATTAGTATGATTATGCCTGAGTTTAAAGTTGGACAAATTATATCTGCAATCGACATGGCTTATGTGCTACAATAATCAAAATTGAAGTGTAGTTCAGCATGTTATGTTCAATATGATCCCAAGTTGTGATCTTTCTCGCCAAAGACAAAAATAGTGTCTGATTCTGTATTGCATTTACTTTTCATATCGAAAAATACCAAAAAGATTTTAGGTGTGTTTTGATATAATATTTTGAAAAATTAAAAAATTTATTTCTTATTTCTCAAAGAGACGTTTTGTGCCAAGATTATTTATGGTGGCAAGTTTCTAAGTAGAAAGAGAACATCACAACTTCAAGTCTTCTGAAGCTGTTGATAAAGAGATTACACGCACTGCAATGTCAAGTTGAGGAAGAGTTTGATTAAAGATACAAGTTTATGTGGAAGATGATACTACACATGTCGAGGGGGAGTTTGTTGATGCATAATTCTAGGTCGTCATGTGAAGCATCAAACACAAGACAAAGAGCTGCAAATATGTGCTTGTCCAAACTGTAGACGTACTTCCAGTTCGGACTCACACGAACATGTTCGGCTGATCGTAATTTTGCACCTTGATGTTCACCTATAAATAGTATGTATTGTATAGAGTTTAGAACTTATTGTCCAATCTTATGTGTATGTACTCTGTGGTTTTCTCTATGGCTAATACAAAATCCTGTGTATTTACACATTGCATTCACGTTTTACATTGATTTCAATACGACCGAGTACATGATCCGACGCTCCCGCATTTACAGACTTTTCATTTGGTGAGTCTGTAATGTGTCTAGTTCATTCAGTGAAATAAATCTCAACCTTTTATTTACTGATTGTTTCATTCTTCACACTTGAAACACTGAACAAGATCCGCTCAGACCAATTACAAGTGGTGTCAGAGCATTTGGTTGCTCGGTTCAGTGAAAAACATTGAGTTTTGAAGCTTTTTCAAAAAGTCAGTTTTACAAAACTAACTTTTTCTCAATTCTGATCCGATCAAATTGTTCTAAATCTGTTTTAGTTCATCTTTGATAAAAGAAGTGTTTTTAAATTCCCAAAAATCAGAAAGTTATAGTAAAATAATGTGTCACCGAATGAAAAGTTAGTTCCATTCGTTGGTTATTCTGCGGTCATTGGTTGATCATTCGGTCTCATTCGGCAATTTTTTTTTTTACTTTTTGAAACTTTCACCCGCCGATCACGTCATTCGGCGAATCAGTTTCATTTTCTAGTTCATTTCATTCGGCTGTTATAAACTTTCATTTTCTGAATCTTCATTTAACGAATCAACTTCATTCGCCAAGTTAACTTAATTCGACAGATATTAATCTTCATTCGGTCAATATTTTCTTTCGCTAGTTCAAATTTGTTCAATCGGTAGATATTGTTTCATTCGGTAGTGTTATAATCATTCGGTGGATTAGTTTTTACAAGTTTACAATGAATGATTTTTAAGCTTTTTCAGCAGTTCAATCGACAATGCAAGCGATGCTGAACTATGATAATGGAACTGGTACAAGTCTGAAAGTACCCAAGCTGATGAAGTTAGAAGATTATGATAATTGGAAAATAATTTTGAAGCTTATGTTGGGACTAACGATATAGATTTGCGGCTTCCAATTGAGGAAGGCTATACGTATTCTCAAGAAAATGGAGAGCCAAAGATGCGTCGGGATCTTACATATGAAGAGATGAAGTTATATCAGCGGGAAAACAAGGCTTATGGAATTTTAACTATGGCATTACCTAAGGAAGTTTTGCATAAATCAAGACATGCACTAGATAAAAAAATTATGGGATGCATTGAAGTTAAGATGTGAAGGTATTGATCAATACAAGAAAAGGAAGAAAAAGGTGTTGAACAAAGAATTTGACAATTTCAAACATTATCCTGATGAGGACATTACATCTCTTATTTCAAGATTTGCTTATTTGGTTAGTGAAATGGAAATAATTGACTTAAAGAAAAAGGAAGAAGAATTGAAAGAAAAGATTTTGGAAGATTTGCCTAGCGAGTGGGAAAATTATATTCTTGTGCTCACTCATGATAAGGAATTTTCTTATTTAACATTTCATGAACTAACTGGAATGTTACAAGCCCAGGAGTTAGAGATGTTAACAACAAATAAATCATCAGCTACCGTGCATAATCCTGAAATTTATTATGGTCAGAATGTTGCTAGGGCAAATGCTAAAGCAAAAGCGACCTAGAGTTCTTCACCGTCAACATCTTTTATGGCTGGTAATTTATTTGGATATAACAGAGTTGGTCATCTAAAGGTTGCAATGTTAACACACCAGTTCAAGTAAATCAAAGTGCTTTTTCAGTAAAGACATCTAAAGATTATATGGCATTGATTTCAGCACTCATCACATCTTACTCTGGGTTTGTTACAGAGAGTGTTCCAAATAATGATCTGATTGATGAAGATTATGATCCGATTGATCCAGATAATTTGGAAATGATGGATTTGAATTAGCATTTTGCAATGTTGGTGCGTAGAACTAAGAATTTTCTGAATAAAACATGAATGAAAGATTTGCATAATGGTGGAAGAGTTGGTTTTGATAATTCCAAAGTCAAATGTTTCAAATACTCTAAGTTTGGACATTTTACACGTGAATGAAAGTAATCAAAAGAAGAAAGTGGTTCAAATTCAAAGGATCCAACAGTTAATTAAAAAATTGCATTAGTTAGTTAGCTTGATGAAGGATATAATTAGAGTAAGACATTTGGTACTCAATCAGCTTTTATGACTACAATTACATCTGTTGCTGAACAATCATCTGATAGTGAATCTGACTCAAGTGGTGGATATGAGTTAATGTGTGACTTATGTTCAAAGAAAGATAAACGTCTTGATGAATTGGTTAAAAAGAATGGTTCATTGTTAGAAGAGTTAACATTATTTAAGACAAAGTTTGAAAACATGTATGCAACACATGTTCCTTTTTAAGAAAAGATGGGTTGTATTGAAATGATTTTTGAATTCTTAAGAAAGAGAAGGGCACTTTGCTTTCAACAATCTCACAGTTGATTGAAGAAAAGGACATTCTGGTGAAATATATTAAAAATTTTGAAGGTTTTGAAGCTGAACTTAATCATCTCAAGTAAATTTGTAATAGTGCTACTGAAGAAGATTTAAAAGATGTTGATAAATGGAAGAAAGAAGCAAATGATATGGTGGCAGTTTTTGACGATTTATTTGCCAAATTATAGTTTAAACTTAAAGGTCTTGAAAAGACTGTTGCTGATCGTTCTGCTAAAGAATTAAGTCATCAAGAAGATAATACGTAGCTGTTAGATGCCAAAACTGAATTGCTTCGGAAAAACAAGCTTTTGAAAGCTAATGTTGAAATTCACAATAACAATGAAGAAAAGAATAGAAAAGAATTGTTTGATGAGTTGGAAAATATGAGGATGCAGAAAGCTGAAACTAATCGAGCTGCAAGGAAATTAATAGTCACTGAAAAAGAACTTGCTGGAGCTCTCCAAAATATTTATGAACTTAAATTTGAAGTAATTAATGTCAACCGCAAGTTGAACAACATCATTAATTCTCAATCATTCATAAGTATTCACTACAAAGACGAAAATTTTCAAAAGGTGTATCCTCCTCCTGCTATTCTAACAGAATCTCCACAGGATTTGAATGAAAACAAAGAGGTGCTTGGAGATTATTCTGAATTTGCTACTAATAATTTTGAATTAGAAGGTACTCAAAAAGGGAGGAAATAGAAGTTGAGGAAAGCTAGAAAGAAAGTTGTTGATCAAGAGGTTGAACTTCCAAAAATGCCAAAGTTAGTTTCTAGTTCTTCATCTTCCGAAGAAGAAAAGGCAGCTTCATCAAAAGACAAGATTATTACTCATAAAAATATTGATGAATAAATATTTTATGAACATACAGGAAAATTTGAAGGATGTTAAAGCTGAATTTTCAAAACATGCCAGAAATGGTCATGAAGCATCTGGCTACTAAGTTAAGAAATCTGAAAAATATGTTGGTTTAGGTTTCACACAGCCAGAGATTGATGCAAGAAGGCTTGATCGACAATAGAAACTCAAATTGTTTGATTTGATGGAGGAAGATTCGTTTCAAGCTAAACTGGCTAAAGCATATATTGTTTGGCAAAATAATCACTCCAAGAAGAGGAACTTCTTAAAGTCACTTCGCACTGGTGAGAAGTCTCCAAAATTTTCTTCTTGTGGGTCTAATTCAACTCCTAACCATATTATAGGACGAAAGATGAAAAAAGGGTGTGCTATATACGTCGTCAAAGATGCAATCTTGCTCAAGATTGTTTTCTAAATCTTGAGAAGAAACAGGAAGTTTGTTATTCTCCTGATGGTTCACTCAGCCCCACATCAAAATGGGTTCATAATATGCAATCACAACATGCTAAGTGTTATGATTCTTTTGAATCTACTTTGTGTACCGATGTGCCGGATCATGTGCAGGAAAGGACAAAGAACTCAGCATATAAATCAGTAATTGCTGATAGCTCGATGGAAAATCAAGTGTTAACTGATAATCGTAAATGCTATCTTTGCAACACAAGAGGTCACATTGCTATATCTTGTCCTTCAAAAATTTTGCAGAAAGGCAAGAAACCATCTGGTGGTTTGCCTACTGATCCAGTTAAGATCATTAATCAAGTAGGCACAGTTTTTGATACGTGCAGAACTTTAAAATTTGTTCCTCAGCATGTTGCTAGTGAAAAGGGTGGTACTTCCAAGGCTAACCCTGTTATTGACTCATCAAAAACTACGACACCACGGATGATGTGAAAACCTAGAGTGGTTTCTAAGGGTAATGATACTGGTCAACCAGCTGCCAAGGGCTCAGATCAGTTTAAAAACTAATTGTTTTTTTACTGGTGTGTGCAAAATTATCAAAGCAGACCTATTGGTAGCTGTGAAATTTCTGATAATGAGGAATATGCTGATTTTAACTTAAATTTCAAAGATATAAAATCACGAACTGATTTTGTAATCTACAACTGAGGTATCCAATGTCGATCGATCAATTTTCTTTCTTTATATTTCGGTTATAGTTTTAGGGGGCGAAAATTATAAATAACAAAAATTGCATCTTGTTGTTTTGAAAAATGAAATCTAAAAATAGAGTTTTTCATTCTAGTGGGAGAAAGCCATGGCATGGTGAATACATGCAAAATATGTAAAGTCATGGTGAATACATGCAAAATATATAAAAAAATGAGATATTGATCATTGGGAAATGATGGTACATTGGGTGACGTATCTGACTCATGGATAGAGTAGATGAAACAGCCATAAGACCATTGTTTGATGTGCTTGAGAGACTTGGCAAATTGAAAGTATACTGATGTGATATACATTAAATGCTAATGCTTGACCTGGTTGACAACATCTTGATGCATACTTCAAGAGATATATAAAAATGTGTGAAAAAGAAAATGAGCAGTCACTGTGTATACATGTGTTCATTTTGCAAAGATTTAGACTTGTTTGATTTTCTTTATTTTCTCAAATGACCGGACTATCTTTGCGTATAAGTGAGTATCGACCTGATAGTTGTTCATTGAGGTTCTACTTTATTTTCTTTGGTGTTTCGTAATTCATCAGATTTTCTCTGCGTGTCCACAAGACCGACCTGATTGTTGAATTATACAATTTTAGCTTGTTTCATTTTTCCTTATTTTGTTAAATTCAAGGCCTTATCTGCATATCGAAAGATTGACCTTAAGGTAGACAATTTAACATTCTTTTTTATTTTTGAATGGAACACAGTTGACCATATCATGAAGTCAAACACTATGTGATAATCACAAGTGTAATCACACGAGAAAAATAAAATATTTGAATATGTCTGATAGTGTGGGGTTCACTGGTCAATGCAACTTAATCAATACCTTAACATATCCAGATGTTATGAGTATGATTATGCCCGAGTTTAAGATGGACAAATTATCCTAACAATCAACATAGCTTATGTGCTTCAATTAGTTGAAATCTAAGTGCAGTTCAGAACGTTATGACCAATATGATCCCAGATAATGGTCTTTCTCAAACCAAAAATAGAGTGTGATTCTGTATTGTAATTACTTTTCATCTCACAAAATCCAAAAAGATTTTTTGTGTGTTTCAGCATAACTTTAAAAAAAACAAAAAGATTTTAGGTGTGTTTTGATATAAAGTTTGTAAAATCCAAAAAGATTTTATTTCTGTTTTGTTTTCGATCTGATCTACACGGGATACAACAAATTTTAAAAATACTTTCAAATTATCTTAGTTCTTCGAAGGAGATTTTTGCCCATGATTAAAGTTATTTTGAAAAAAGAAAACCGCACTTCTGTCTTATGAAGTTGTAGGTTGTGAAAGGCATGACTCAAGCATGGTGTAAGGGGGAGGGGGGGTATTGTTGGAACCTATTTTGTTGGCAACACAAACTATTCACCGTTGAGTATAGCTGGTGAAGACCTCTTGTTGTCCTATCTAGATTTGATACTTTGTTTTGTAATTGACTTTGAACTTGTACTTAGTAAAATTCTGATTATGTTTGAGCGTACTTAGTTTTCTTCCTAGCGAACTTCTGATTATTGAACTTAGCGGACTTGTTTAACACTTAGCATACTTGTTCAATGTTTGTCTTAGCGTACTTAATTTGTTCCTAGCGGACTTGTTTACTTAGCAGACTTGTAACTGGTCTTAGCGAACTTGATTTGCTCTTAGCGAACTTGTTAGCGGACTTGTCTATGTTTAGCGAACTTGTTAGCGGACTTGTTTGTACTTAGCGAACTTGTTAGCGAACTTGTTATTGCTTAGCGAACTTGTCAGTGCTGATGGAATATTTTGCTGAATACTAGGTAATGATTATGTGTGTCAAACATTCCTTTTGTCCCATGCTCTCTTGTAGTATAAATACTGTTGAGAAACCCTATTGAGGGACGGCACTTCTGGATTATTCTTCAAGACAACATTTGTGTGTGTGTTCTTGGTGTTAGTGTGTGTTCTTGAGCTTTAGGAATCATCAATGGGTGAGCATTGATGCTGATTCATCTAGAATCGACCATCACACATGATTCCGCACTTGTGTGATGAATCATATGAGAACATGTTGCTCAAATCTGGTCCTGACAATTGGTTTCAGAGCCATGTTCTTCATTTTTGAAGTTTTTCTCAAAATGGAGAAAATCTCATATGAGTTGTCAATTTTGGATGGATTTGCTTGTTATTTGAGTTGATTCGTGGTAGAAATCACTCAAGAAACACAATGCTTCACTCATATTTCAGTAAAAATCAAGCTATTTAGTCGATTTTTGAAGATTTGGCCAAGAACTGTTCGTAATTTTTTGAAGTCTGTACTTGAGAAATTTTTCGAAATTCGTTTTTCTGTTGATTCTTTGTTGAAATTGATAAATGGCGAGATTATTACACCTAAAACCGAACCTATAGGCACTCATTTTTCTCAACAACATCAAGTATTGAAGATTTTAGAGGCTAAAAGTGGTGGTTTTTGGTGTTCTTCACATAATCTTACTATTTCATCAAATTAGGTCATTTAGAGTGGTTTTTGGAGTTTGTGTCAGTTGAGTAAA
>JBCNJP010006750.1:0-23236 GCA_039602395.1 Deinandra increscens subsp. villosa | reverse complement strand
CGACAACTCATGAAGTGGTGGTGCTCTGCAAGCCAATGAGGCAATTCCGATTCTATGATCCGGTGGACTTGCTAAGATTTGGAGAGCGAGACATCAAGCTCCTAGCCACCCAACCCATACTTGGAGATGAAAATGACATGATGAATGCTATAAGGATTGGTATCTTTGATGGAACTGCAAAGCGGATCGTAGAGAAGGGATGGTGGTTCAACAACAGTCAAAGCTCATTCAGGTTTGATCTGCTGCTGCCGTAAAAAGGTCTAATGATTCATGCGTAGGGGAAGATTGTTGGGCTATATATATTAGAGGCACACTACTACAAAAACTGCCTTCCTTGACACGCGAACGATGACACTCGATAATTCTTGACGTGCAAAAACTGAAGTGTCAAAATAAAATGTCAATTATAGGTAATTCCTAAGAATTCATGACACGCATTTTTGCGTGTCAAGAATTTATGTCATATTTCAAAAAAAAAAAAAAACACGGAGGACACTTCATATACGCATGTCAAGAAAGGGCTGTCGTTTTTTAAATTTTTTGGCGCCAAAACTTTTTTCCCAAATTTGACCAAAAACATCCCCCCGCTCACAAAAACTCTCCCGGGCCCCCAATTTTTTTCATTCCCGCTCTCCTCTCCCCTATTACTCCGCTCTCACAAAAACATGCCCTAATTTTCCATCGTCGAAATCCGACTCTCCTCACGTTCCCTCCTCCATATATCCTCTCCGCTCTTATCACCTTCTCCATCTATCCTCTCCGCTTGTGAACCCTAATTTCTCCTGTACCTACGCTGCCTTGATCCTTCACGACGACAGCATCGCAATCACTGTAAATCAACATCCTCAATCTCTAATTTCGGTAACCGATTCAACTTTTCCGCATCTAATTTCAATTTCATGGTGTTTGTAGGGAGAGAAGATCGCCACGCTTGTAAGCGCAGCGAATGTGAGCATCGAGTCTTACTGGCCAGGTCTCTTCGCGAAATTATGCGAGAAGAAGAATCTAGATGACCTAATCATGAACGTCGGCGCCGGAGGCGGCGGTGGCGCGGTTGCCGTTGCTGCTCCATCTGGCGGTGGTGCTGCTCTGGTTGCCGCTGCTCCTGTTGTTGAAGAGAAGAATGTTTGTGATTTGTTTTTGGCGTTTTTGCGTTTTGATGACTCGATTTGGTTGATTTTGTGTGTAAGCAGCCTTGATTGCTCATTGATTCCAAAACACCTGCAGATTCTAAGTGGCTGCCTATTATCGTCGACTGGATCTGTTCTGGTACATTCCTTTCACTATTTTATCGAGTCGTTTGGTTTGTTTTGTCTGATGCGTTTTGTGTGATTATTTCTAGATGTGAATTTATGGTTGTGTTTTGTGATAACTGATGCTTAATTGCGAATTTGCGATTCTAAATTATGAAATTGTATTAGTGGATAGCTTGCTAATTATGGCCTCATGTTTGAAAAGCAATTTGTTTATATATGGGGATATAGGAAGTTTGTATGTTGCAAGTAATAAGTTTAGGCTTAGATTCACCATAAGGAAATACTAAAATAGGACTCAAAAGGATGCGTGTTGTACACTTGTACATGAAAATAAGACTAGAAAGTAACTAGTACATCAAAATGTGTTCTTTATGTAAATTTGTTGACACTAGATTTTGTGTTAAGCCACACCCATCCTTTTCAAATCTTAATGATTTAGATTTTAGACAACAGAATTGTCCATTTTCCTTTTCAAATTAACTCATGTCTTCTAACCTTCTTTATTTAATTTTTTACTTCAATTTGAAACCTGTTGATAAAACTTATATATACACACTTACATGATTCTAAAACCATTGTTCTACCTCTCAGTAATCACTAAAGTTTTAAATTACAATATTACATCCATTTGTTTCAAAATACCAATATTTTATTCAAAGCTTACAATTCATAAATGAAAGTATAGGGACTGAATTGTTAAATTCTAACTGACACTTTTAAAAGTTAGTCAGCAGTGTATTATAAGTTGTTGTTTGTTATTATTGTGATTTTTGTTTCTCTTGTGATTCTGCTATCATGTTTGGTTTAATCTTATCTTGGTTCTTGATCTAAACATAACCCAACTGATTTTGTTTGTTTGTTTGTTTGTTTTTTTATCTTGGATCCTGATATAAACCTAACCACATTCTACTCAGCAGCAGTTAAGTACAAGAAATTCTTCGTTGACAATAAGAAAATCAACCAAGGAGTAAAACCACGGTTAGTTACTTAAAAATTTATGATTTTTATTTGCCTTTCTCTATATATGGGAATTGTTTAAGTTAAATTTGATATGCATAGCCATTGAAGAGTTGTCTTTTATGAATGAATTAAATAAACAGTTGACTGTTACATACAAAAACAGTCTTTATTTTGAAGTTGGCACATTAATGCACCTACTTTGCTAACCTTGGCCCCAGAACTACTGAAATGCAGGGTTGCTTGCTGTTAACTAACAAAACAATCAAACTAAAAAATAATTCATGAATTATAAATAGAGCTTGGGTCATAATCCATCATAGATAATTTCCATGATGGATTTTGAGGTGTAGCTTACTATTTTTCATGAAATAGTTGTGCTTGTTTATTTATATAATCATAAATTATCGTCAAATAAGCACATAATGAATATGGAAATCAAGAACATTGATTTGAAAGGCTGGCTTCCAGCATTGATACACTGGGTGGAGTTCGATACATGTTTCTCACTCACCGGTACGATGATGTGGTTTGAGTACTGTTAAATGGGCCATCAGGCTGGGTAATGGGTCATAATTGGTAATTTCAATTAACAGTCAGGTCAGGCTGACCAGAAATACTTTTTGCAATTTTTGCACAGTGAACAGCCAACATAGCGGCTGCAGTTGCTACTGCTGTTTCCCTTGTGGTGGTGACAGAATTTGAACCGCTGTGGTTTGAGTTTTCGGCAGCTATGGCTGCTAAAGCAGCAGCAACACCAGCTACTGAGATTGCTGCATGGACTTCAGTTCTTTGTAGTCTCTGGTTTTCTTTTTTCTTTCGTTTAATCTTGGTTTAATCGAATGCAATTTAGCTCCAAACTTGGTTTAAGTGAACTAGCAGATATATGCCGGGCAGATGATTCTAACCATTCATATGCTATAGCATTGGTTAAAGGCTTACGCTTTGTCCTGCAGCAGATAGAGGTCTGTGTTTTGTTTTGTGTTTGTTTCTCTTTATGGTGATGCTATGTTGTGTGACTTTTCTCTCAACATGCAAACTCCTTCATGTTTTGTGTAGGTACTGAAGCAGGAAATTAGTAAAGCTCGTATTAAGATCATGGAACCGTTATTGAAGGGGCCTACTGGTTTGGAGTACCTAGGAAAAGCATTTGCAAAGCGGTTTGGTCCACCATCTATCAGGTAGTGAGTCTGGCACCCCCACTGTTTCTCTTTAGTCCTCTTTATTTATGTTCATATGTAATGATTTTCATTATAGGCTGTTCCTTTTCAACCACAGTATTGCTGATCAAGAAGTAAGAATATCTTTTTAGAAGAAGTGCAAAAAAACTAGCTGTTGATGTGAGCCTAAAAAAACTAGTTGCTGGAGGGAACAGGGTCTGTTGTAGATCTTTTAGCAGGTTCAACAGGGACTGCTGTTTTATGCACATATCCCCTAGATTTGGCTCGCACCAAACTCGCATATCAAGTAAGTTGCTCTATCACATACTTGTGTGTGTTAGCTGTGTGTATATATATCATAAGATCTACAAAAAATACATACTTTGATTTCAAATTTTATACTTTGATTTTTATGTAAAATACATTCATGTGCGATCAGTTAGCTTATACTTTGATTTTTATTTCAAATTCCTTAATTTGATGCCACAATAATAGTCGGTTCGTAAATGCAAAATGAGATTACCCACTTGCATGGTACATAACTTTTATGGCCAAATGGGTTATCAAACACAGTAATTTGTTAGTCAAAGTGGGCTCTGCCAAAACAGAATTATGCAGCACATGGTACATAACTTTTAATGGAATACTTTATTAAAAAACCTTTTGATTTTTTTGGGAACCTGTTAGCTGATAAATGAATTGCTATTAAGGGGTCATGTTAGAGAACTTCACATCTTAGCATAGTTTGGAATTATAAGCAAAATAGCACCTCTTGGAAGCAGCTTAGACCCTAGTATTATCGAAACTGGAAATGTAAGTATATTTTTCAACTAATTAATTATATTTTCTTAGCAGTTATGATTGGGTTTATGAGCAAATATATTTTTGAACAGGCATTGGAAACAAGGGAATGGAACAGGGATTCACAGCCTGCATCAGCATCAGGAATGTCTGCAAGATCTGCAATGTTGAAGGAGGAGATTCTTGCTGGGATTATTGATGGGCGTGAAGTTGAAGTTTCGTTTGATGAATTTCCATATTATTTAAGGTTCTACATTTTGTCAGCACTTTATTATGTTATAAACTTATAGAAGGATACACTACTTGTTAAGGTGTAGCTAATGTTTATCGTGTATTCCCAGGATTATAATTCTTATGCCTTGCCCTTTGACTACTCACTCTTTACTAAGTTGTTTTCTTATGTGCAGGATATCTACTTTGTTTCTGCTCTTCAAAAGGCACAAGTGTCATGTTGATATGTATATTTGTTGGGGTTCAAGGTGTGGAATATTGTTGACAAACAGGTAAAGCTGTTCCTCTATGGAATGGGCGGTTGGGTAATGGGTCAAACAGGTTTGATTGTCCCGCAACACTCTTTTGTTTTATTTTGAACTTTAAGATCAGTTAATATAATGATTACAATTACATAAACTATTATCAAAATCATTGATCCACCTTTTTTAATATATATAAATTTAAACTGTCCTCACACTTTGGTATACTTTGGGGGACTTCATAATGTTTGCTTTATTTTCTGCCAAGTTTCTTAACTTTTATACCCTTTTGACCCATTATTTTGGGTCTGGGTCATCTCATGTGGATTAACATGTCAAAACAGGTTCGGTTGAAACCGGTCATTTTGGGTATGTGTTCACTGATCAAGCACTCCCAGTGGATCTTGTCAAGAGGTAATATTTATCTTTTTAGGTTGAAAAACATACATTGAAATGTTGGTATTTATCTTTATACTTAAATTGTATATTTAACACTCAGGGGAATGGCAGTTGAGGATTTAACTTCTCCTCATGGACTAAGAGGATAGTAAGGCTGAAAGAGGGTGATGCTGCTAATGACAGCAGCAGCAACAACTAGTAAAGTATTGTGATAGTATAGTGATAATATTATGTATTTAGTTCATAGTTTATTTTTTATGTAAACTCATGTTAAGTTTGTAATGTTTACTATATATATATATATATATATATATATATATATATATATATATATATATATAATGTATTATTTTGTTGTAGGTGTATTGTATTTTGTATTGAGGTTAATTGCCATTTAATGTGGAAATTAGTGGTTTACAAAAAAATAAATTTTTTTTTATATTTTTATAAAAGATTCTTGACGCGCAAAAAAGCGTGTCATATCTCTTTATGACGGGGGCTTCCTTGACGCGCATTTTATGACGCGCAATGCACGTCATAAAACGCGTGTCATTGTTCGCGCGTCAAGAGCTTCTTGACACGCATTTTGCGCGTCAAGAAGCTTCTTGACCCCCGCATCCTTGACACGCATTTGTGCGTCAAGAAGACACTTTCTTGACGCGCAATGCACGTCAAGAATGCCAATTTTTGTAGTAGTGGCATGAACATTAGTTACGGGCTTAGTAGTTTATGGGCTTTTGGGCTTTGTTAGTGGGCTTTTATAGTTTACAATTGGGCCATATGGGCTGATTTATTGTTTACGATTTGTACTAGGTCTTTTGTAAGAGGCACTATATAAGCCTCACTTGATTATGATTTTGAAAAAGCTTTTCTTATACAAATCAAGGTTTACGATTTCTACTTTATTGGTGTTTACGATCAGCTTCCAAGTTAGAGATTTCTCATTCAAGATTCAATCTTTATCATAGATTGAATCTATTTCTTCTACTTGTTTCTTGAATCAATCGTATTTGAGGATTCCGCACTCATTTACCATCAAATATCGTGTAGGTGGTTTGATCTCGGACCTTCATGTCATACATAAATAAGGACTTTATATGACTTTATATCATTTTGGCAATTATTAATAAATGATCATAAAGGACACATTCATGTAGGTATATTTCCAACATTCTCCCACTTGTCCGAGTGATCATTTATGATGAGCATTTCTAAAGTTTGGCCAAGTTAATAACACTCATCAAATTTCGAATTTAAAACTGTAGTAGAAAAATACAGTCATTGAGTTATTCTAAACTCAAGACCCCCATTAATCATACTACAATCGCAAAACGAACATAAGAAATTAAGGACCAAAATGACTAGATTGATGCCCTTAACGTTGATTTATATGTAAAACTGTCTATATGTCACTTAGGCATGCATAACATATTCAGAGACAAAATAAATCAAAACTGATGTGGAATAATTAATAATTAGTCATTCATATTATGACATGATCGGTCATTAGTAAACCTCGTCTTTATTATGAGCTCTTAGAAAAGACTTATGAGGATAGACCTTTAGTTATAGGATCCTTAAGCATATCATGAATGTTTTCAATACAAGGATTTTAGTTTCCTCTACTTGTTCTTAAATGAATAATAATCTTGTATCGAAAATTTAATGCAGCTCCGCTCAAAACTGTTACTGTTTTAAGAGATTAGGATAGCTGACTTTATCACATTAAGTCTTCAATTTGTTATATTTGGAGTTACGGAATTATTAGTCTACTGATAAATTTACCAACAACATCTAGTGACAAACATATCATGTCATAATAACTTAGGTTGTTGTTATCAGTTTCTTATGACTCATCCATGATCCATGAGATAAATCTGTCCGCAGACATAAGGATATACCCCTGAGTTGACATTTAATATCTTTTAAATACAATAAAGTCAAAATTTAGAGATAGTCAACTTTTTTTAAGTTTCTCACTTCTTCTATAGTTTAAATTTTATAGTCTTTCATTTCTTATAGATATTGAAATGCCGTCTTTTTGCTTTATGATGGACTAAACTTAGGAAATGATTTTCATCATTTCTTAGTATTTCAGCAATGAAGGCAATATCTTAAAACGAGTATAGACTTGAACATAAGATTTGAACCTTTATTAGTAATCTCCTTTAGTTACTAGAGTTACAAATAAAGAGCAACGTTGCATGTTGTAATGTGTTCAACACATGGCTAAATCTAATAAGACTTAATTAATGTCTTATTAGTTTGATCTTGATGTATTTTGATGCTTATTGTATAAGAAGCATCTTCAAGACTTTAATGTCAAAATTATGCGAAAATAAGTCGCTTTGACTCATGCAACAAAACTAACATATTACTAGCCTAAAATAATGTATATATAAGGGCAAGTATTGTATTAGTTGCTCCCACTCATCTTAAGGTAGGCCCAATTTATCCACTTATTCTTGATTAAGAATTGTTACATTTATAGCTTCATCAAATTTTAAATTCAATTGTAAATTTGCTTATATTAACCCTTTATATTTACTCATCTTAAAGACTAAGTGTTCTTTAACTTTCAGGCTTGAAACCTTAAGTTTAGTTTATGAACATTTCTTCATGTTAAGTGAGTATTAAGGAAAGATATCTTATAAGGCCCGTTAAATGTCACTCCTAATTATGAGTGAGTAATAAGGACAATGATTATCTCTCAGAGAACCCTTTAGAAAAGAAATTCTTAACTTGTTAATCGCCTTTAGGAAAACAACAATTCATAACGTTTAATTTCTCCTTTCGGATTTCAGTTTAGCTATGGAAAACTAAACTTCTAACGTTA
This sequence comes from Deinandra increscens subsp. villosa, assembly GCA_039602395.1. Lineage (NCBI taxonomy): Eukaryota > Viridiplantae > Streptophyta > Magnoliopsida > Asterales > Asteraceae > Deinandra > Deinandra increscens. The sequence continues at coordinate 15,354 of JBCNJP010006750.1, read as the reverse complement.
TTTTGATTTAGGGAGTTAAGCTCAATAATAATAGCTTTATTCCATCAGATGAGTTGATTGATTTCTAATAATGGCTCTTAAATCAGAGATACGATTAGTAATCTTTCCAATATCCATGTAAGCTTTATTAAGATAGGTTCATAATCATCAAATTTAATAGGAAATTTCATACCTTGATGACCTACTAAGCTGGATCTAACGAGTTGAAGCAGAACATTAATAGTTTCATAGATTTCCTCTTGAGCATTTAAGTCAGGTATATTAGGAGTAACATTATTTCTAAGTGTGTGGAAGTGGATCAGTGTTATAGTAGCGTGGTGTACAAGAGGTGTAATCGGAGTTAAATTCAGAGTTAAATTTAACTTTGTCTCTCCCCCGCCTCTTGTACTTTTAGGTAAGTCATGAGTAAGGACTTTCACTGCTCCCACTGACCTCAGAAGAGAAGTCATTGATAAGGACTTTGATTGCTCCCACTAATCTTAGAATTTCTTAGGAACTTGGTATGCAACATGCTTAGTGTTGAGGATTTTTAAGGTTTAATTGCGGCTAATAACTAATCATATGGTTTATACTTAGTTTCCTTCATGTCCGTATTTCAGAAGGAATTTTAGGGACATATTAGGTAACCTTGTTTAGCATATGATTTGTTGTTTTTAGAGCCTTGGTATATAGAAATAGATGTATAACTTAGATGACATATTTATTATCATGTTTATAAGGATACTTAGATGCATAACTTAATAATGTATCTTTAGAAGTACCATACATGATCTACTGGTTCACACTAGTATGATCCTAATGGATTTGAGAGTGTTACCATAATTTGTATGTCAATCTTAGTATTTAATCTATTAAATCTAATCTCACAACCTTTTATTTTATGGTTAAGTTGATTTTCAACTTCGTCCTTAAAAGTTTAAGGTGAGAAAGATATTTTTCTTTATTTAAGTACAAGAATAAATAATCAGTAAATGAGTGATAAATGTGTTACGCCCAGATATTCCATTTTAGGATAAGGTCCACTAATATATTTGAGTTTTGTTGAGTTAGAATTCTTAGTGGAAACTTATTTATTCCCTTATACACATATTGTCTTTGTTAAGTTCTCACTTACGTGATAACAAAGATTGTGAACATTTATTATCTAGTTATAAGTTATAAAGATTTCAACCCACGTAAAGACAACTAGATAAGTATAACCAACAACTTTGAGAGTTTAGGGTAGTAGTGACATTTGTCATGGTCGTTTGAAACCTTATAACCGTCGATGTCTCACTTTAGTAAGGATACTAGGTTCCAAATGATCTTGGATCATAATAAGGTATCATAAAGTGTAGTACATTGATACATTTTCATGGTTTGTACAACTTTGACATTGATTTTGTCACTTACTCTCATAATAGTGGTTGTTTGGTTTATTCCTAGTGTATGGATTATAAGAGATCTTTATAAGACTAGATTTAATCCACTGTGTTAATCATAAAATTAATGGGCACAATTATCATTGTTGATTATTCTTTGTTAGCCAATTGTTCCTATAAGGATTTAGAACTGGAAGTTTTCTTGTATCTTATTTTAGAATTTAGAACTATCCTCCTTATTTAAGTTATTTTAATTATATAAGGGTTAGTGATTGTGAGGTGAACAAATCCGCTTTTCTAATTTAAGGCATTATATATCCTTTATGCACAATGCTATCAAGCACTTATTTTCCTTCTAGTACTTATAAGTGTCATGACTAATTTTTAAGTAGCATGTAATTGTGCCAAGAAAGGATTCACTAAGGAATGCACTAGAAAAAACCTTCAATTTTGAAACATGTGTAAGCCCTTTAAGGGTCATGTTTTATGATGTGTTCACTAAATTATTAACCTAATTTATACTTTGCACTAAGCATATTAGATGTTAAGTGTTTGCATGCATTTAAGAAGTTCATTTGAATTTTTATTACTCACTCAATGTTTAGATTAGGATATCTAAAACATCTCTACTGATTTTGATATTTAGGGAATCTTTATCATCATAAGAGACATTTGACTTTACTCGTTTATAATGCCCTAACTGTAATATATTTATATCGTAAGGCAATGAGAGTCTTTTGTCTTAACAGATAATCAAGATCATTATGATAAGAGGAAAAGTTGTATGGAAACATTTAGTGATTGTAAATCCTAGAGTGGATAATTTATGGAGATTAAAGGTTGTATTAGTTTGAAAGAAGATCTAAGAGTGACTATATAGGGTACTTAAAAAACTAAGACACAATGATTATGATAAACTAAGGCATAATAGAAATGTATAATCATAAACTAAGCCATAATAATACATTATGATGAACTAAGGCATAATAGAGTGCATAATCATAAATTAAGGCATAGTAATAAGGCACAAAGTTTTAAAACAAAAAAGAAGATGTGACATATTCTGTTATAACACCAAAATAACAGACTAATTAGGTTCTACTTAAATGAATCGGCTTTCGCTTTGGTTACTTGCCTATCACCTAAGCATTATGAACAAATTGAATATAAATTTCTATTTGAACATTGGCTTCGCTTTGGCTATGACCAATACTCAAATGTTATGAGAAATTTAGTATAAAGTTCTACTCAAATATTGGCTTCGCTTTGGCTATGACCAATATTCAAATATTATGAACAAAGTAAATATAAGGTTCTACCTGAACATTGGCTTCGCTTTGGCTATGACCAATATTAGGCATTATGAACAAATTAAGTATAAAGTTCTACTCAAACATTGGCTTCGCTTTGGCTATGACCAATATTTAAGTATTATGAACAAAGTGAATATAACGTTCTATTTGAACATTGGCTTCGCTTTGGCTGTGACCAATATTCAAATATTACGGACGCATCAAATATAAGGTTCTACTTGAACATTGGCTTCGCTTTGGCTATGACCAATATTCAAGTATTATGAACAAATTGAATATAACGTTCTATTTGAACATTGGCTTCGCTTTGGCTATGACCAATATTTAAATGTTATGAACAAATTAGTATAAAGTTCTACTCAAATATTGGCTTCGCTTTGGCAATGACCAATATTCAAGTATTATGAACAAATAAAAAATAAGGTTCTACTTGAACATTGGCTTCGCTTTGGCTATGACCAATATTCAAGTATTATGAACAAAGTGAATATAACGTTCTATTTGAACATTGGCTTCGCTTTGGCTATGACCAATATTCAAATATTAAGAACACATCAAATATAAGGTTCTACTTGAACATTGGCTTCGCTTTGGCTATAACCAATATTCAAGTATTATGAACATGTTTTAAGAGATAAATTATGACATATAAGTACAACACATCTCCTTTGGATAGAAATACAATATTTATGTAATTTAGCCTAAAGTATTCATGTGTATCACTAAATAATTAGCCTTTGGGTTCACTAATTAACAACACACATGACTATTTTAAATGATAGCATTAAACTTCAATATAGAAACCAAAATAAATTCTATTGAAGTTACAATTAAGTATTTAAGTGTATGATTAATACAAAAGTTCTAATAAATAACACTTATGAATACATTAATAGTCTCAAATAAATATATATGTAGCATACATATGTAATCATATACCACAGTTACTACATTTATAAAACAAACGTAGATAAATATAATATTTATCAAAACATATGGAATTTCGATATTTATAGATTTTCAATTCACATGGCATCATAAACAAAATTCATAATGACACTGACAATTTAGTCAAAAAAGTAAAATTTATAACTAAATTTCTGCAGATAATAGATGCGAAAATATCACCATGTTGTATGATAAATTATTATTAACAATTCTAAAAGACTAAAACAATCAGATTCCACTGATGAATATTTTGCGCATGGCTTCAAACGACGAAATTCCAAATATTAGTGAAACCGATTATAAACATATATATATTGTTACGGTTTCGGTTGAAATCACAAAGTAAATAAAGTGATTACAAGATTGAATTGAAATAATCAACATTGCTCTGATACCACATGTTGATCAATTCAATCAAGTAATACACTAATACATATAAGCTGAGGACATACCGATAGAGATTGAGATTATAGATGACGATGATGATGCCATAGTCATGATCTTCCTCTTCCCTTTAGATGTCTTCTATTGATGGATTTTGTTACTAGAGAGAATAGTGTATGTGGTGGTATTGTTTATATTCTCTAGTCATATATTTATAAGACATCAAATGGCAAGAGACCTTTCATATTATGTCATTATTCCCATCAAATAATGACTATATTAATAAGGACTTTATGTCATACATAAATAAGGACTTTATATGACTTTATATCATTTTGGCAATTATTAATAAATGATCATAAAGGACACATTCATGTAGGTATATTTCCAACATGACCATGATGCCAATCAGTCACACTCCTACGTTTCGCCATTTCCGGGGTGTGAAAATCGTTTACTATTAATTTCTTATGTTCATATCTGTTTAACGGTGTATAGTCTAACTTGCTAAATATTTGTAATAATTCTTTCTCGGTTTACCCCCGTGAAGGTAGACATCTCTTTTTGCTCTTGATATGAAACTGTAATTGATAATAAACATTTATTTTATGTTATTCGTGTCATATTTGGAATTAAAGCTGCTTATGTTATTTTTTTGGTATCATTGTTGTTAATTTCCGTTTTCTTTGTGACTACCTCTTCAAATATCATATTTTGGCATCAAAAGAATGGTTGTCAATGTCTTTCTTATGCACACAACCTTTCTTTAACAACTTTACTCTTCAAAATTTTGGTAGTAACTCTATATATGTTTTACAGCCAAAGCTATATTATATCTTTGTTTCATATAAAAATTCAGGTTTCAGTTTGAGGTTTGGATTAAATCCATTTAATTTGTAAAATCATATTAACTTTGTAATATTTGTTTTATATATGAAATGCATTATTTTTTATAAATGTATTTTATTTTGTATAATGAGGTTAATTGTCATTTAATGTGGAAATTAGTGATATTGCAAACAAATAATTTTTTTAATTTACTTTTAAAACCATGACATGCAAAAATGCATGTCATAAACAGATTTATGATGGGAGCTTCCTTGATGCGCATTTATGACACGCATTGCGCGTCATAAACCGGGTGACGCGAATTTGCGCATCAAGAAGCTTCTTGTCCCTGTCTTCCTTGACACGAATTTGCGCGTCATCTGGACCCTTTCTTGACGTGCAAAAAGCGTTAAGCTGTTTTTTTGTAGTAGTGTCTGATAGAGATAATCGCTTCACGTCCAAATTCTGGAAGTCATTGAGCAAAGCTCTGGGTACTCAATTAGACATGAGTACTACCTACCATCCGTCAACTGATGGCCAGAGCGAAAGGACAATCCAAACCCTTGAAGACATGTTACGTGCTTGCGTAATTGATTTTGGTTATAGATGGGATGATCACTTGCCCCTATGCGAGTTTTCATATAACAATATTTATCATACGAGTATCCAAGCCGCCTCATTCGAGGCACTCTATGGTTGGAAGTGCCGATCACCCATTTGTTGGTTCGAAGTTGGAGAGAGCCAAATCAACGGTCTATAGATAGTCATCGAGATGACCAAGAAAGTCTCCCAAATTCAAAACCATTTGAAAGCCGCCTGCGACCATCAGAAAAGCTATGCTAATGTAAAATGGAAGCCCCTATCATTCGAAGTCGGTGATAAGGTTCTACTAAAGGTTTCCCTATGGAAATGTGTCATCCTCTTTGGCAAACGTGGTTATTTAAACCTCGTTATGTTCTACCATTCGAAATCCTTGAGCAGGTCTGTAGGTTAGCATTTTGTGAGGCTTGTACATTAGACTTAGGATGTTTTGTAATTAGTTTGGGTTTGCAAGTGGGCTAGATTGGTTTCGGTTTGGGCTTACTAGAACCGATTATAGGAGCTTGTTTAGGCAATTAGTATATAAGCCTAATCACATTATGTGATTGGGTTAGACTTTTGATTAAGGGTTCGAGGAGGCTAGGGCTAGGGGATTACAATTTGGTCCAACACTTGTAATCATTCAATCACTTGAATCATGAGTAAGTATTTCATTAGTGTTTGTTTGATTATTATTCTTTACATCGTTTTCTTCTACTTGACACAAACTAAACCGGATTCCGCACGGTTTAGTGTGACGATATTGTGTAATGTTCAAGGATTCTAGACTTACAATTGGTATCAGAGCCAAGAAACGTGTGTTTCATGGCTCGCACGATATCTAGTCAAGTGCATACTAATCGATTCCTTGAGTTTGCAGGTTTTTGATTCTGGAAAACAGGTTCTCGATCAGTAGTTTCGAATAATTTCATAAGTCTTCTTGTGACTGACTTGTTTAGTTTTGTGCAGAAATCGATTTCGGTGATTTTTTTGCATTAACAGGTGGTTCTCGATCATAGTTTGCTAGTTCTCGATCGGATTGAGGAACTCGAGTGTTAAAGTCTAATTTCAGAAAGCTATCGATTGCTGATTTGTCAAGATTCTTGATTTGAAGAACAAGTTAGCTGGTTTTCGATCAGATTTGTTGATTCTCGATCGAGGAAATAATTTTGGAAAGTCAACAGAGTGGAAAAATTATCGAGATTATTAACTTGATCAGTGGTTTACGATTATACCTGTGATCTCGATCACTTGGAGGTTCTCGATTGCAATATAGTGATTCTTGATCGTATTATAGTGATTCTTGATCGTATTACACGGGTTCTCGATTGGGGTTCTTGATTTTCGATCGGATTTGAGGTTTTTGGCTGTGTTAGTGATTTTTGATCGGATTTGAAGTTTTCGATTGTGTTGCTGATTTTTTATTGTATTTGAAGTTTTCGATTGGGTTTGTAATTTTCGATCGAATTTGAGGTTTGTGATCGAATTCCAGAATTTCAATTGTGATTCTGGTTTTCGTTCAGGTTAGAGGAACTCGATTCAGAGGTTGATCATCGTTTCTGTAATTGGTTTTCAATCGAAATTTTAACCTTGCTAAGTATCATGGAACACGGCTTGGGAAATGCTGAAACCTTGGTGTATCAGAAAATGGATGCTGATATCGGAACCTCTACTCGTCCTCCTAGATTGATGTCACCGGATGGTTTTCAGAACTGGAAGTATAGGTTCACGAATCATCTAAAAGTGTGTAGACTCTAGGCTATGGAGATCAGTAAGTGTGGGTCCTTTCAAACCTAAACATATAGGAGGAGAGAAAGATGGAGAGGACAAAACAGCAGGAGAATTCGATGATACTAACTGGGATAGAATCACTAAAGACGAAAAGGCATATGCTATCATGACCATGGCCCTATCATGAGAAATTGCTCAAGCTTTCAGGAAATATCACACAGCAAAAGACCTCTGGGAAGCACTGATAAAGGCTTATGAAGGAAATGAGGACATGAAAGCTAATCGTCAAGAGATCCTTAAACAAAGATTCAACATGTTCAATCATGTGATGGCAGAGAACCTTGAGGCACATATACAAAGATTTATCACTTGGATTACAGAGATGAGTAATGAAAAAATAGAACCTTCTGGGGTTGAGCAAAATCTAAAACTACTGAATAGCTTGCCAAAAAGCTGGGACATGAATATATCCATCATCAAGAATACTGTGAACTTGAGAGAATTATCTCTTGCTGAAATGGTGGCAAAACTGAGATCCAAAGCATTAGATGATAAGCAAAGAGCCTTGAATCACATCAGCAGTATGAGCATGGACGGTCAGGTTAACCAAGCACTTATGTCAGAACAGAAGCCTAGAATTTCAGATTCGAAGACTTCAGCCACTGTTGCACCTGCATCTGCACCACCAAGTTCATCATTTGAAAATTATGAAAATGTTTCTACTATTGCTACTGACCCAAATTTTGTAATGGGTGCAGGCTTTATGGCATGATATCAAGCTCTTGTTGCAGGAAAGTTGGTACCATCAGAAATTATATATGATGATTTGAATCAGATCAATTCGGAAGATGTTGAGATGCTAGATATTTCTAGGAAAATGGCCATGGTTGTGTTCAGAGCCTTGAAATTTATGTCAAAGACCGGCAAAACTGTGTGGCAGGATCAGAATAAAATCAAGATGAGGTTTGATAAGACGAAGCTGAGATGCTACAATTGTGATGAATAAGGTTATTTTTCCAGGGAGTGTACTAAGCCAAGAAAGGAACAAGCTGATGAGAAGACTGCAGGTAAGGATAAGAATCAAGGTGAGAAAAGCCAAGCTTTGGTGGTTCAAGAATCTGGAGGTTATGATTGGAGTGATCAATTGAAGGACCTGAGACTAGTTCCTCATGCATTTCAAGCTCAGGAAGAAGAAGTCACAAATCACGCTTTTATGGCAGAAAATGATGATAAAAATACTCAGGTTTGCTCTAACCCTTCTTGTGCACGATTAATTAAAAGTTTGAGAGAAATTCGTACAAATCATGAATTGTTATTGTTTGATGCTGAGTGTGCTAATAGTTCGTTCAAAGGTAGATTAGCTAAAGTGAGGAAAATGTGAAAGCCCAATCTGAGAAAATTAAGAAATATCATGACCTCGCTACTGAAAAATCTATTTTATATGATCGAGCTAAAATTGAAATAGGAAAATTAAAAGGTGAATTAGATGATCTGCAGCATAAGTATGATGAACTAATGGTTAAGTATGAAACTAACAAAGGAAGAAGCAAGCGAATGTTGGAACAAAGTAAAGGTCTATCTTTGGCTATTGTTGAAGGTAGGTTTGAAAGGGATATGTCAGGTCTTGGATCAGATAATTCTAATTTAATAAGAACAGGTGTCACACCCCCAAATCAACCACTAACGGAGTTTATACCGTTAAGGGGTGCGAGCAAACCAGGACCACAACCATTAGTTACAAATACTAAACGAATCAGAGTAAAGTCCAAACATTAATAATAAAAACCGTTTAACAGTACGCAGCGGAAAACATTGTCTTTAGCACTAACCACGTGCTTTACAAAATCAGTGTCTTAAATTCTCAATTAAGTTTAACTAAAGATAAAATGTCTTCGTATGCCATGCCAACCCGATCCGGATACTCCTTAGCGATCTGTAAAAGTTTAAACCACGCAAGTGTCAACCTAACGGTTGGTGAGTTCACAGTGGGCTTGTCATGCAGTGGCCCGGTCTCATACATCATAATCGTGTAAACATATTCTTATGTACAATTTAATTGTGAAAAGCAATGCTTAATGATAACCAAAATCATAGTATTGTGGTTTAGTAAGAGTATTGTCCGTAACCTACGTTATCTGGTATGTACTAGTTTTGTATAGTTAAAGTGCTCAACCGATATCGCGGGTAGCTAATCCGTTGTTCCATGCACTAAGGAAGTTTGTACCAAAGCTGACCGATAATTGTAGTGGCAGAGCCTCCAGCTATTTTGTTTTGCGGACATATGTCATCGCGGCTTTGCCTCCCCCGTGTCCTCTCGGGATCACGGTCAGATAGGCTGATATTGTACCTCCGTGCACCTCCAGTGTCACGAGGCGGAGTTTGTTAAACTCCAGTAGATCTACCCAACATCCCCTCGCTTTACAATTAATGGCACAATTAAGTTGAGGACTTTTTCAGTTAAAAGGCAATCCTTAGAAATCATGTGATATCATGTGGTTTAGACTTTAACCTACACTAGCCATATTAAAACGGTTTACTTTGGGGTTCTTATGAATCCCGAAAACATTTTTCAGTTTCGTTTTAGAATTAGTTGTTTAAGTAATTCACAAGTGTTTCCCATAAAACACTTCAAGTTCATCAAGTAGGTGCATAGCACTCTAAGTTTTCAGTTTCATCAAGTAGTGCATAGCACTCATAAAGTTGTCAGCATTGTTTTTCATTAGGTTATTCAGTGTGTCCCAAACGGGCTCACAGTAAACGGGTTAGTGACACTCACCTTTGGTTGCACTGCTACGCTTGCTAAATAATCCAAATATTGATTGCTTATCGAAGACCTATGAACACGTTTAGGTCTTAAGTATTAGTTTTGTGTCTAAACTCTACATAACGTCACTATGGCCCATAACATAGAACGTTGGACTATAACACGACATACCGACACACGACACCGATGGTTGATCATAAACAAGGGTTCATATAATACAGAAATCATAGTATGTCTTATCATAGCATAATCATGGAAGTCGTAGCATAGCATTCAAGTAAGTTGCACAAGTTTGGGTTTAGGTCTGGTCACAGTTTCGCTAGCATAGATTCGCTAGGCAGTTTCGCTGTGTGCACGGGCAGCACTTTCGCTAGGCAATACCCGATGACACAGTTTCGCTAGACTAGTTTCGCTCGAAACTGTGGGCACAGTTTCTCTAGCCTAGTTTCGCCCGAAACTGGTTTGAACTTTCGTTCATGGAATTGCGCTCGGTGGTTTCGTTCGGACAGGTCTGGTTGGTTTACCCGGCGACACTACAGTTTCGCTACATAGTGTCGCTGGATGAAGATATACATAATTTCGCTACATAATTTCGCCCAGAGAACACACAGTGTCGCTGGTCGCGAAAAACTCACAAATCAGCCTAAAAATCAACCTAACAGCTTCCATACTTCATGTGATTCAATATTTAGCATGTATGATCATTTACCAACATAAAACAGTAAGCTTTAACACCTTAAACATGGGTTTTCATCATCAAATCACCAAAAACACATTTTAAACCTAAAATGACTAAAATGGCATAAATCTTCATTATGGATGGATTTCAAACGTAAAGTTACTGACTTTAGGATAGATCTAGCATTCCTAAGCAACATATCAAGAGATCAGGTGATTCCATAGAGATTTAAGCATGCTTTTTAAGAAAACACATAAAGAACACATAAAAATGGTTTTGGGAGACTCACGATTCGATCTAGGATCCGAATGGATGTTGTCTCGAGGCTGGGATCACGTCGGCTTGTGGTGATTCTTGGCTGACCAGAAGTTCCAGGAGAGTGTGTGTGTGTGTTTTGAGTAAATGGTGCAAAAATGGGATCTCGAGGGTTTTATGTTAATATATAACAGGAGCTAGTTTCGCAGGTCAGTTTCGCTGGCCAAGCGAAACTAGCTCTGTTAGTCAGAGGGTTGGCTAACCGGGCGACACTATAGTTTCGCCCGGTAGTTTCGCTGGAAACCCAAAAGTGACCAGTTTACATTTTAAGCAAGATAAGTACAGTTCATGGATTGTCATGCTATTCAAAATACTAAATCATGTATTTAAATCACATTGCACATAATAACAACATATAAATAAATACATAGCACATATGGACGGGTTCGGTAGGCCTGTGCATATTCACGGTACTACCCGCGAAATCCGGTATACCCGACCGGTCCGAGTATGCCCGACCCGTCAATATAAAAACCGGTCCGGTTCTCGGTAACTGAAATTGCATTTTCACGGTTCTCGGTCCGGTCCGGTCTAAACCCATGAATATGTCGGTCTACCCGTGAACCCGCGAAAACAAAGGTTTTAAAATTTAAATTATATAAATATAGATTAGATTTATGTTTCCAAAATAGTCCATCCATATTCCAATCCTCAGTATTCCTTACGTACGTACGAAAATCACGCATTCACGAATCACGCTCTCGTCTCCTGCTCTCCGACTTCTTCTGCTTCTGTTCTGCCGGCGTCTTCAACCCTAGCGAATAGGGAGTTGACGGCTTCACGCAAATACTCAATCAAGAATCAAGAATCAACAATCAACCCTAGCGAAGATTCGAAGATGACAAACACGACAAGCAAGAGTAAAAGCAAGAAACCATCTGCCTCAAAAGATTCACAGAAGGTTAGTCTAATTTCTAAATGTCTAATACTCTTCCTACTTGTTTTTTGTATCGAAAATTCCCTCATAGAAGTGTTAGAACAGAATGGCGAAGGCATGATATCGAAAATAGGTTTGATTATGTTAGAACATACTTGTTAGAACTAAGAACAGAAGTGTTAGAAACTTAGAACAGAAGGGGGAAGGTTTGATTATCGAAAATGGTCTCACGGATCACGGTCTGTTAGAACAGAAGGGCGATGCCCTTGAATCTTGATTATCTAATTTCTAAATGTCTAATACTTCAATAGTTTGTTTTTTGAATTTTTGTATCGAACTTTCTGAAAACGGTTTTATTTTTGTAGGCAGCTGAGCCAGAACCGATGAACAAACATGATGATGCTGAAGTGCGTAATAGTGTAATACGTATTATTTGATTTATTTAGTTTACTGTATCGTAATACACTCTAACTTTTGTTTGCTTATGAAATTGTGTATAGATGGATGTAGAAGATTTATCTAGTGACTCGAACGGTATGGGTTACGAGGAGGGGACGGAAGAAGACAACGTTTCAGACGATAAACCAACGGATAAACAAGCCGGTCAAAAAAGAAAATACAAACCAAGACCTAAAAAGGCAGAGTGTTGGAAGTATTTTGGCAAGCAATTTAAAGACAAAGATGGAAAAGTTAAGGCTAGGTGTAATTTTTGCAACAAAAAACTTGCTGCCGACTCCTCAAGAAATGGCACACATGGACTAACAGACATTACAAACATTGTGAATCAAACCCAAATAATTTAGCTAAAGAACAGCCTCAGATCAGCGCGCAACAGAATGAGGATGGTCGGACTACTTTGACTGCTTAGAAGTTTGATCCAGCTAAGGTTAGACTTGCGTTGATTAAGATGTTTATTGAGTGTGAATTGCCATTTTCGTTTGTTGAGCAAGAGGCCTTTAGAAACTTTGTTCACACACTTTGTCCGAACGTAAGAGTACCCTCTAGGTATACGATAGCTCGGGATATTGCTGCCTATTTTTTAGAAGAGAAAAAGAAGTTGAAGGCTTTTTTCATTAAAAACAAACCTAGAGTATCATTCACAACTGACACTTGGACATCGATCCAAAGAATCAATTACATGTGCCTCACTGCACATTATATTGATGATGAATGGAATTACCACAAGAGAATTATAAACTTTAAGCCAATTTTTAGCCACAAGGGTGATGCAATGGCTAGTGTTATTGAAGATTGTTTGACTGAATGGGGGATTGAAAATGTGATGGCCTTTACACTAGATAATGCGTCATCGAATGATGTCGCAATTCGAGAGTTATCCATAACTCTACCAGGGTTATTACGACAAGGGAAGTATCTACATGTTAGATGTCTTGCTCATATCATTAACTTGATTGTTCAGGATGGTTTAAAGGCACAAAATTCTAATATTGAATCTATTCGAGATGCTGTGAAATACGTAAGGAATCATCCAAAGAGGCTAATGTTATTTAAGGCTTGTGTTCAAGAAAAAGGGATAAAGTCGAAAGCTTTACTAAGCCTTGATGTCCCCACAAGGTGGAGTAGCACCTATGAGATGTTGGAAAGAGCTGCAACTTTTGAAAAGGCCTTTGAATTATATGCCTCGAAGGATAAGGACTTTCGTAAGACCTTAGATGTGGTTCCTGATTCCGCATGTTGGAAGTATGCAAACAACAAATTGAATTACTTAAACTTTTCTGTAATAAAACTAGAGAAGTTTCTTGTTCCACATATGCCATTGCTCATGAACATTATAGTCAAGTTAAAGATATTTCTCATAACTTAGTTAAGTTGTCTAAAACTTGTGTGGAGGAGAACACTTCTGGTCTAAAGAAAACATTGGAGAATATGAATGAAAAGTTTGCTAAATACTTTGAAGTTGAGGGAAAGAACAACCAAATCTTTGAGTTTGCTGTCATACTAGACCCCAGGTTTAAACTTGATCCTATAAGATATGCTTGTATTGAACAAATGGAAAAGACTCACCCAAGCAAGAATGATATGAGTGAAGAAGAATTAGATGAATATAAGAAGATTTTAGATACAATGGTTGGTGCTATTACATTCGAGATGCAATTACTAGTCACCGAGTATGAAAAACTATATCAAACGGGTCCAAGTATTGCCATTAAGAAAGAGAATGTTGGTCCTATTCGACCGGGTAGAAACTCATGGATGAGTAACTTTGAATCCCGTCGACAAGTAGGTGCTCAAACATTTGGAAAAAGGAGTGAATTCGAAAAGTATCTCAAGGATGCAGTGGAAGAGGATACCCAAGATTTTGATATACTTCAATGGTGGAAGTATAACGCGGCTAGGTATCCAACCCTAGCTAAAATGGCTAAAGGTATGTAATTTATTTATATTCTACATTAGTTTAGAAATTAGAATAGTAATTTACATTAGTTTAGTTTGTCATATTAGAGTGATCATATATTTTACATTAGTTTAGTACTGATCTTTTTTTATGACATTATCAAACTATTTTTTTTTTCTTATTTCATATATCCGTCTAGATATATTGGCGATTCCAATTTCAAGTGTGGCTTCCGAGTCAGCTTTTTCGACCGGGGGGCGGGTCATAGAGCCATGTAGAAGCTCCTTATCTCCTCAAATTGTGGAGGCATTGATTTGTTCACAAGATTGGATCCGAAGAGAAAGAATAGAACACAAAGAAGAAATAGATGAGTTGGATAAATATGATGATATTGCTAAAGGTAGTGTTTATTGTGATTTATTACTTACGTTCAATATTGTTTTTTTTACTAATCGTTTCATTATTTTAGATGTGAACGAGAAGATAGAGACAATGACATTGGAATGAAGATTGGAGACTCTTTGGACTGTTTTTAATATATTTTGCTTTTTTTTTAATGTTCTTAAATGTTTGGAATGTTTGGAATGTTTGGAATGTTTTTTGGACTATTTTTTATGTGCTTGAATAGTTGAATGTTTCTGGGTTGTTTTTGAATGTTTTTGATTGTTTGGCATGGATTTGGAAATGGAAAAGCAGGTTTTGAATGTTTCATTTTTTTTGGAATGTTTACACAGGTTGTTTGCAGCCCAAGCACTACACCACTGGGCCAGATTTGCAGCCCAAGCTGCCAAATTCAGCAATCAGTCACTGGGCCAAATTTCGCGGGACAGGCCGACGATGCCCGAAAACCGACCGAGCTATTCTCGGACCGATTTTGTAATTTCGCGGTCCGGTCTCGGTTTTCAGAAATGCGTATTCACGGTAAAATTCATGGGCCGGTCGGTCCCGGTCGGTTCCGGGTATTCCCGATTGCACACCCCTAGGGTTCGGTGATCAACCAAAGGTCGTGGACGTATTCGGCCTAGTTAAGCATTAGTTACCAAGTTAACACTTATAACGTAACTAATGGAGATTGTCTAACGGAAGTAAACCTTGAAATTCTCGGATGTCACAACAGGTGTTCCTCCTCCTATGCCTAGAGTCATTGTGAGAAATTTGTTTGAGGAAGATTATGTTGAATTCTTCTAGTATAGGATCAATGGCTGAAAACTCTAATCTA
>JBCNJP010006749.1:0-20223 GCA_039602395.1 Deinandra increscens subsp. villosa | reverse complement strand
ATAAAGTAGAAACCGTACACAGGATCTGATCATCGTGTACGCGTAAATACAGAAAAATAAGATCGAATAATTTAAACAATTTAGATATACCTTGGCGGAGTCTCCGAACAACCTTTCAACACACCAGGGTTTAAAGAACTGGCGCTAGCGCAAATGGTAACGCTCGACTCAAACCGGCGAGTCAAATCTTCAACCGATTGTGAAGACGGGGCCTGAGGCACCATGGGCGGGTTCATCTCATGAACCGGCGGTGGTGGCGGTAACGAAACCATGCTATGTATCATAGCATTCCAATCGAACGGTTCCACCGTGCTTGACGACGAATCCGTCATAGAGATGATTTCGTTCATCGTGCATGGAGGCGGCGGAGGAAGTGGCGTGACGGCGGCGACATACAATGGCGCCGGCCACTTAGGGTTTTCACCCGCTTTGACGGTATTGGCACGCGAGGGCTCAAACATCGGCCTTGGTGGCGCAGGTAGGGCAAGAACCACCTCGCGGTGGTCCTCGCCGAAGATGTCAGCGGTAACGGCGGCACAGGCGGCGGCGGCGGCGGCGGTGGTCTCGAGTTTTTCTTTGTTTGTATGAAATATAATGAGCAAAACTCGCAAGGCACAAGATTTTCTTATACACCACATACAGAAGAACCTATACGTCCTAAGTCAGATCTTGAAGAAACCACAGAATGAATGTTAGAACATATAAAGGTTCTCGAGGACTACTTTAGCCGTATAAAGGAGGAGGAAAAAGAAGAAGTTATAATCAAGGAAGTTCCACCAGAGCCTATCATCCCAGCCATTATGTCCATTTCAACAAGTCCTGAAGCAAGGGAGTTGGACGCAACCCCTTCCCTTCAGATTCCGAACACCCAAGTCGATGAACCAGTCAAGAAAACAGAAGAAATGCCTAGACCAGATAAGACGCCTGTCTCATCATCAGGTATTGGTAAGAGTAAACCTCTTCCAATCCAGGTACACATTTCTCCACCTTCTCTTGAAATTCTTCCTAGTGTACCTACTAATGCTAGATTTTTCAAGGAATTGTTCACTTCACCTAAAATCGAGGAATTACAGCAAGTAATATTTCAAAAAAAGAACAATCATTGCACTTTAGACAACTTTCTGATAAAACCTTTGTGTCGTGTTTTATCAAAATGAGAATACAAATTTTTGTAGTTGATGATAATCTGCTTGTAAATATGATGCCTACTATACTACTTAATAAACTAGAGTTAGTAGAAATGACCCCTTTCCGCCTGTCGTTCATTGATCGTTCTATTTATCTATCCAAAGGAGTTGTCAAAGATGTCCTAATCCATGTTAATGATGTTAACGTTCCCTCCGATTTCATCATCCTTGATGACACGCTTTTAGTCTTCAAAAGACCCTTCTTAGAAACTTGGAGGTCCGTGATCAACCCGGACAATGAAGAAATGAGGCTACAGCTTGGAGATCATAAGCTATTTTTAAAGATCAAAAGATCTCTCGGATATCCCGTTTGTGATGATCCTCCTTGGTTGCACGAAGTAGAAGAAGAAGAACTCACCCAGGAAACCCTAGAAGAGGAGACGAACCCATCTCCTATGTCCGATCACGCGAAGCATGAGTCTATCCACTCCATTCATGCCAACCCAGAAGACGAAGATTCCAACAGCACGCCGACAGCTGCGAATCAACCGACAATGGAACTAAAGGAACTCCCAGAACACCTGGAATACGCCTTCCTGGATGACGATCGCAACTCGCCTGTGATTATTTCTGCATGCTTAAGCCCAAAGGAAAAGGAAGCATTACTTGCAATTCTGCAAAAGTACATAAAAGCTATAGCTGGGAAGCTATCAGATATCAAAGGAATAAGCCCATCGATCTGCACTCACAAAACTCAAATAGAAGACGTGTATAAGCCCGTTGTCTAACCACAACGGAGGGTAATCCCCAACGTACAAGAGGTGGTAAAGAAAGAAGTTGTCAAACACCTGGACGCTGGACTTATATACCCTATATCTGACAGCCCATGGGTTAGCCCTGTTCATGTGGTACCCAGGAAAGGAGGAATGATTGTCATTGCCAATGACAAAGATGAACTCATTCCTACTCGCACAGTCACTGGCTGGAGAGTCTGCATAGACCATAGAAGGCTAAATAACGCCACCCAAAAAGATCACTTTCCTCTGCCAGTCATGGACCAAATGCTAGAGCGTTTGTCTGGGTACATGTACTATTGTTTCCTCGACGGGTTTTTCGGATACTTTTAGATCCATATAGATCAGGAAGTTCAAGATAAGATAACATTTACATGTCCATATGGCACCTTCGTCTACAGACGCATGCCTTTTGGCTTATGTAATGCTCCCACCACATTTCAGCGATGCATGGTTGCCATCTTCCACGATATGATCAAAAAAATCTATGGAAGTATTCATGGATGATTTTTTGGTTTTTGGCAACTCATTTGACCATTGTCTACAAAATCTAGAGAAAATGTTCGCCCAATTTGAAGAAACTAATTTAGCTCTCAATTGGGAAAAGTGTCATTTTATGGTCCAAGAAGGCATAGTTCTTGGCCATAAAGTCTCCCAAGCTGGATTAGAAGTAGACAAAGAAAAAATAGACACTATCTCTCGTCAACCCCCACCATCTTCCATCCGCGACATCCGCAGTTTTCTCGAACACGCAGGTTTCTACCGACGTTTCATCTAGGACTTCTCCAAGATCTCTAGGCCCTTGACGAAACTTTATACGGTCTCCATCAGGCTCCTCGAGCTTGGTATGAGACATTGTCTACTTATTTACTTGACAACGGGTTCAAGCGAGGGTTGGTTGATCCTACTCTTTTCTGTCGAAAAATGGGGGAGGATTTGCTGCTGGTACAGATCTACGTTGATGATATCATTTTTGGATGTTCAAACGAACAACTTTCGAGAGATTTCGAGAAGTTAATGCAAACAAAGTTTGAAATGAGTTCGATGGGTGAAATGTCGTTCTTCCTAGGTCTGCAAGTTCAACAATCAGAGCAGGGTATCTTCATACATCAGACAAAGTATGTGAAAGATGTTCTGACTCGGTTCAAAGTGGAAGATGTTCGCATTCCGGGAACTCCGATTCAGTTGTCACATGGCTTATGTCCTGATGAAGACAGTGATAAAGTTGATGTCACGCGTTACAGGGCGATAATAGGTTCATTGATGTATTTGACAGCGAGTCGACCTGACATAATGTTTGTTGTTTGTTTGTGTTCCAGGTATCAGGCAGCTCCTCAGGTTTCGCATATGAGTGCAGTGTTACGAATTCTAGCTTATCTGAAGGGTAATTCAGATCTCGGGATCGGGTACCCTCATGATGATAAGTTCGACTTATCGGCATATACAGATTCTGACTACGGCGGTTGTAAGATTAATTTCAAGTCAACCACGGCTGGATGTCAATTTCTTGGTGATAGGTTGGTGTCTTGGCAGTGTAAGAAGCAAACTTCTGTTGCCACATCCACGGTTGAAGCTGAATATATAGCGGCTGCTAGTTGCTGCTCACAGGTTCTATGGATTCAACAGCAAATGCGGGATTACGGTTTAAAGTTTCTTACTACACCAATTTACATAGATAATTCGGCTGCGATTTGCATAACCAAAAACCCCGTTCATCACTCTAAAACCAAACACATTGAAATCCGTTATCATTTCATCCGAGATTGCTTTGAAAAACACTTGATTGATTTGCAAAAGATTCACACTGATTTTCAAAAAGCGGATCTTTTTACAAAAGCTTTTGATAAAACCCGTTTCCGTTATCTTTTGCAAATCAACGGCATTCAAAAGTTACCAAGTTGAGTAACTTTCGGTTGATCATTTTTCCTTGTTATTATTCTTTTGTTTGTTTCTTTTCGTGTTATAAAAATCCAAAAATAGAGTCTTTGTAGTTTTAGGGGGAGAAAATCAGAAAAGATTAAAAAAAAATAAATAATAAAAAAATGAAAATTGAGAAATTGATCCGACCAAGCGAGAAATGATAATACATCGGCATGTGTTATCAACCACGGATAAAGTAAAATTAAAGGCTGTAGGTGCTTGTTTGGTTAGTTGAATGCGTTAGGGTAAATCTGATATATGCAAGTATGATATAAACATAAAAAATTGCTTGATTATTTGTGAGACACATCATGATGAATATTGTGTGATCTTGGCATTAAAGATGAAAAAAAGCAAAAACAGAATAAGAGATGTTCTGGTGTACGCATGTTTTCATTTTGCAAAGATTTAAACTTGTTTGATTTTCTTTATTTTGTCAAACGATCGGACTTTCTTTGCGTATCGAAAGATCGACCTGATTGTTGTTCGTTTGACGTTCTGCTTTATTTTCTTTGGTGTTTCGTATAACTCATCGGACTTTCTCTGCGTGTGCGGAAGCACCGACCTGATTGTTGTTGGGTTATACAATTTCTGCTTTATTTTACATTTCTTATTTTCCTAAACAATCGGACTTTCTCTGCGTGCCTACCAGCCGACCTGATTGTTGTTTGTTTAGGGTTCTGCGTTATTTTTGCATGAAACACCATGAACGATAAATCTCTGTGAAAATTAAATTCTGTAGAAAATACAAAAATAGTAAGAATAAGCCAGATTACCGATATTTCTGATTGCGTGGGTTTTCATATTATCAATGCTTGCTTAATTCATCTTAACATATCAGAAAGCTATAAAAATTGATCTACCCAAGCTGAAATAAACTGAAAAGTTGTATTTGCTGCCAACTTGACTTGCATGCTGATTATAGATGAAATTGAAGTGTGTCTGATACATATTTGACCGATATGATCTCGCGTCTGGATCTTTCTCACAAAAATATTTAAGTTATATCAGTTTTAGTTCTTTCATTTTAGTTCTGTTTGGTTTGTTTCTCTGAATATCTGAAAAATCACAAAAAGATTTTAGATGTGTTTTAGCATAATCTTAGAAAAATTCAAAAAGATTTTCGGTGTGTTTGAAAGTTTATAAACAAAATCAAAAAGATTTTTAATTCTGTTTTATTTTCGATCTACCGTTGGTGAAAGATTATCAATTATGCCGGAAACAACCAAAAGGACTTGATTTCAGATATCTCATCATAAAATTGGACAAGTTTGTGACAAATTGTTAAAATTTTAAAAATTTGGGGTTCAATTTGAAGATTCATCCAAATTAGGGTTTAATTTGAAAATTTTTGAAAATGACCTAACTTGAAGTTCGGAGGTCCGAACTTGGAGTTCGGAGGTCCGAAGGCTGAATTTCGGGGGGTCCGAGATAGGAGTTCGGACATAGTTCGGTGAGATTTCTGGTCCGAACGAGAGGTTCGGAGGGAGTTCGGAGGGTCTGAACGTGGTATCCTATAAATACTCCGATTCTGAAGTTCGGAGGTCATAAGTTTCTGTTTACTCCGAACGTGTACCGAACGGCTGCCAAATTTTTTAATTTTCAAAAATTTTGTTTGTTTGAGCGATTTGAGATCAGATTAAGGTAGACATTGTGTTTCCGAGTACTGGGGTGTAATCTCTTTTGGTTTTTGTTCACTAATTTCTGCAATTTGTGTTTAAAAACGTTCCAACTGTTAATCGTGACTCTGATCTGAAATTAACCAATGTAAACAGATGTTTAAATGAGAAAAATTAACATCTTTGTGTTTGTCACTAAAAACCGACCATAGGTGTTTGTTTGTTTAACTTGATTTGGCCGGAATCGTTAATTCCTAAATTCAAAATCGTCGGAGACGTTCGAGCTCCGAACCCGGGGTTCGGAAGCTCCGAACTAGTAGTTCGGAGCAGGCTCGGACAGAGATCGGCCAAATGGAATTTTTTGTGTCAAAAAGTTGTTGTTTTATGCAAATGATAATGATTTGACGAATTTGGTGATTATATCTGTTAATAATATGACATTTAATGAACATTTCATGTTATGTGTTTTCAGATATGGCTGTGAATTTAAAAGTCGGTGATAAACACAATGTGTGTGCACATCTTGGTGTTGGTATATCAAAGCTTGATCAATTTGGAGGAAATGGAATTTTTGATTTCCTGAGACGCTCAAGGATTCATTATGCTATAAGAGCAACTTGTGATGTATATCGGGATATTATCTTGAAATTCTGGAGCAATGCACGAACGATTACTGATGATCCAATCAGAATTTCAGCAACAGTTCAAGCTCAGACAGTAGAATTTACTGAAGCTGATATTAGACGGGTTTTACAATTGGAGTCTGATAAAATCAATTCACCGTTAACATTTCCGCATGAAGATAATGTAGCGTTTCTGAAGCGGATTTGGTATTCTGATGACCAAGTAAAGAATGGGTTTACAAGTCATCACTGAGCGTACCTTACAAATATTTGGTGCATGTGTTGCTGGTGTGTCTGGGACACAGGATTTCTGGATTTGATGAAGTTCCTCAGATAACAATTTCTTTGCTGAATGCCTTGGTGATGAATCGTCCTTACAACGTTTCTGGGATGATTTTTCATTACATGAGAGATAATCTTACTCAGAGGCAGAAGAAAGCAGACATTTATCCAAGATTCATTCAGATGATCTTTAATGATTTGTATCCTAATTTGGTGAAGAATGAGAACCAGAAGATGGTTTTGAAACATATGACGGAAGCTAGTGTTGGTGCTTTAGCATCTTATCAGAAGATGGCACCTGAATTGAGGCCAAAATTTAAACGTCTGATTGGTCATTTGGCAAATCCTGCTTATGTTGCACCAGCACAGGGTGCTCCTCGTCATAGCCAAGACAGTGATTCAGAAGAGTTAGATTATAGTTGGATTGTGGAACAAAACCAAAATCCACAACAAGGCAGAGTGAAAAGACCAAAGAGACAAGCTCCAGTAGTCTCAGAACCAGCAGTATCTCAACCTGCTGTATCTCAACCGGCTGTGTCTCAGCCAGCTGTTTCTGAACCGGTGGTTTCAACACAAGCAGTTCCTGTAACTGTCAGTGTGACTGATACATCGGCTGTGAATACTTTAATTGATGAATCTGATGAATCTGAAGATGATGATGATTTTCTGAATGTGGGGGCTGATTCTGAAGACATATCTGATACAAACGATCCGTTTGTTCGTGTCTTGATCAATTCAAAGTATGTGAATTTGAAGAAGGGTAGTGATGCTCATCTAGCATATCGTCTCAGTGTGAACAAGAGCAACGACCGATATCAGGGTCGAGTATATGCTTCAGTAGCCTCATCTGAATCTGATAAAGATTATGATCCTTCTGCTGATCTTGTACATGGTAAAGGAAAGCAACCAGTTGCTGGTTCCAAAAGACGAGTAAAGTCAATTTCAGCCGGTGGTAAAAGTAAGAAGAGGAAGTCTCAGAAGTACATTTTGCAACCTCGTTCGGGTGTATCTTCTTCTTCTGAGATTCCTACAATGTCTTTGCCGGATGTTACAACAACTTTTCAGACTTCAGTGTCTGATGTTCAGTCTGCTTTCTTGCAAGAGTTGATGAATGCCACCAGATCAACAACTGTTAGCACAGTGCCTGCAGCAAGTGTTGGTGCGCAGTTTGTGCATCAGTCTATGGGTTCCACACCCACAACTCCAGTGTTCTCTACAGCCACTGCTACAAATGCATCTCCTGATATTAATTTCAACTTTGAGCAAGGCTCAGTGTCATTCTCTCAGGCCAGTATTCTTCAAAGTGCTCTTAATGATCAGCAACAACAGATTGATAGCTTAAAGGCTAGAGTTGGTGAGTTACAGGCCAGTAATGAAGAATTGAAGGCACAAGATTTGATTAAATATCAACAAATTCAACGTTTGAGTTTAGCAAGTGAGACTCAGAATGCCATGCTTGTTTCCATGAGTGAGCAAATAAAGTTCTTACTGGAGAAATTTAAAGCTCAGGGGGAGATTGGTGATGGATCTGGATGTCGTGAAGACTTTATGGATTATTTGAATGATGATCCCGATCAAGATGATCAAGGGAATGTTGGTGGAGGATCAGGCCCAACTGGTAATGTTAGTTCGGGTACTGGGACTTCTACATCCCAGGGGGAGAAAGATTCCAGAGAAGCGATGCCGATCTCTTCAGATTCCAGAGAAGCGATGCCGATCTCTTCAATCCCATCCAATCAAGCTGGTACTAGTTTTAGTGAATTCCAGCATATTATTGAGAATTTAGAAGAAGGAGAGATTGCTGGTGAATTAACAGCTGAACAGCTTCAAGCGGTATTTGATTTGAATGATGAAGAGATGAGAAAAGTTTCTGAAGCTGAACAAAAGAAGTATGAATCATCTGATCCAGAGTCTGATGAAGATATTGAAGGGATTTTTGAAGAAGAAATTGAAGTTGAAGACATTACTGAAGAAGAATACCCTGAAATGTATTCAAATGTCAACAACAATCAGTCTGGTGATGATTTTGAAGTATTTCCTAAAGATAAAGTTACTGAAGCTGAAGAAAGACTGAAAAAGAAAGAATTAGAAAAACCTGAAAATCCAACGGTTAAGGAGTTTAAAGAACAGAAGCAACGTTGGGTTATGGATGAATACATGAAAAAGTTCCATGCCAACTATGTTCCTCCTGCAAAGCCAATCATTCAAAGGCCGTATTTCAAATTCAAGGGTCAAGTCTCAGGCGATATTATCAGTTGGATGTATTCTTCAAGGTTAAGGTGTTATGGGATTAAACGCCAAAATGGAATTCAGTACTTTAAGTGTGCCAGAGATTTCAGTAGCCTTCCAGTGTGGGATATTCGAGAGCTGTCTAGAAAGCCATTCTGTAACTATGAGAATGATGATTTGGGTTTTCACTTCAGGAAGTTAGTAGAAAGAGAATGCAGAGAAGGGTTTCAGTTTTTGAATCCTCAGAAACCTAAAAGGCGTCGATCTCGTACAAGAATCCATGAAAGAACTGGTAAGAAACTGATTATCTTGGTATTTAAGAAGAAACCAGTGGTGATGAAGAAGATTCCTCTCATGCCAATGGAACTTGATTTTATCAAGGATCTGTGTTGGTGGTATTATAATGAGAGAACTGGAGAAGCTATGATTGTGCTGGAGAATGAGAACAGAGTTGTTCGGATATATGATCCGATGTGGCTGATTAATCTGTCCAAGGCTGATATTGAAGTGCTGTACGACAATCCGATTCTGTATCATCCTGATTACATGGAACAGGCATTGAAGTTTCAAAGGGTGATAAAGATCTGTTTTGCCTTCAACATTTATGCAGGAAATAATCATGATTTAATCCGGAAAAGAGATGAGGCTACTGCTGATGTTCAAGGCTGAAGACAAACGGTCCAGCTGTTGCCAAGGGGGAGTTTGTTGGTACATGATATGTGGCAACGGGCTGGATCAGATAGAGTTTTGAAGACAAATGTTTCAACCTAGTTTTGTGTTGGCCGAACCTTGGCCGAACCCAAGGTTCGGTGGCTCCGAACTCTGGCCGAACACCAGGTTCGGAGGCCGTGTTTTGGCAGCTTATAAATAGGTTGTTTTGTCTTGTAATTTACTAGTTTTTGAGAGAGCTTATGTGTGAGAACTAGTGTGTGTTTTGTACTCTGAATCTCTTGTAACTGTGATAGTTGTTAATGAGAGATTGAGTCGTTTATTTACACCGTTGTTCTAGTTTTCATACACGTAATTGATGTCGAACTGAACCGATCCACACGCTCCAGCGTTTTCAAAACTACTGGACAAAGAAGCAGTCTTCAACTTCGGCAATGACTGTATGGAAGCTTTCTCCCTCCTAAAGGACAAACTTGTCCATGCACCAATTATGACTACGCCAGACTGGTCTCTCCCCTTTGAGATCATGTGTGATGCAAGTGACTATGTTGTGGGGTCAGTATTAGGTCAACGGAAGTGTGATAACTGGTAATCCCCAGGTTAACTCATTTAATAACTTTCGTTATCTTAATTAACTAGAATAATTAACGTTAAATATCATGTGTGTGACAACACGACTTTTTCAAGTGATTCCTGGTTAAACTAAACTTACGTTATTAGAGACGTTTTTATGAACACCCATGCATGCATTACATTAACCACATAATTAGGGTTTCTATATGACCGTCACTACACGAGCATTTCACTTGAGTCTAGACGTCGGTGGATTAACCTAACAAATATTATCAATATGTACGATCTATGATCTCATGTGAATTACATGTTTCATCATTTCATGTGGAATTAGATGTTATATTTTATGATTTGATGTGACGTTGTTTATATAAAACGTATATCCTCACATGTTACGTGTTTTATATAAAAACCGCTACATAATTTCACATAAGCTATTTTGTGATTTTATTTGATTTTCATATCATGATTTTATATGAATTATATACTTATGATAAATTTTAAGTCGAATTATTGGTGTATTCATCTAAATATACAATATCATACTTTTATGAAAATATATGGCGTTCCCTAGTAAGAGTATTTTATAAAGTTAGGTTGGCTAATGATGGATTAAGTGTTTTAAACTTTGAGGTATTTCATTAATCTTGATTTCTACTAAATAACTAAAGGTACCAATCTTAGACAAAAATCGATTTTTATTACTAAAGAAGAAACCATCATCGAGCTCCATATTCTGACTTTACTCCAACGGTTACGAAATACCATCGAACGCCATCAATCCACTTCTAGTTGATCGATCGTTGAGCATCACAACCCCATCATCATCAATCTTCCAAACCTTTTTGCTATTTATTATCTCTCTCAAATCCTCTCGAGAAACCGAAACCAAACACTCGATGTCCGATAGTTGCGTACTTGCGTTGTTCACTACGGGTGTTTCTGTCATCGGAGTTGCACTATCATCCAACCACCGTCAGTTGAAGTTCCAGAATTCCCAGCCACCACGGATCACAACACCAAGAGCAAGCTTAGAAAACCTGGGGTCGGTTCGAGTTGCCATTCGAAGTCATCATCTTCAGTCACGAACTCCTGTTATTATCTCTATACGTGGTATGTGAATCTCCTATCAATGTCGTTCGTACTTGGCATCACGTTTTTGAAATTCAGTACTTTTTTTTATGGCCATCAATGGCGTCGGCACAATAAAGTTTTGGGTGTAGGAGAAGATACCCGACCCATATACGTTATATATTTATTTTCTGCTTGAAAACACAAACTATCTAGGCGTCCGAGTGGTTTGTACCTTGGATTGTAAGGCGAGGTCGCGAGTTCGAGACCCCAAAGCCTTGTTTTTCCTACTTATTTTTAATATCAAGTTTTTGCAACCTGGTAAAAATAATACCCTTTCAAAATGAAACTGAACTACTAACAGCCTCATGTCCTAGTGGTTCGGTCCTCGTCTAATGAGTTAGAGGTCAGGGGTTTGACCCCAGTAACCCTCAAAACTTTTTAATTAATTATCCACTTCTTGTTTTTTAATCCCATTGACATGTATTTGGTCCTCGAGCAATTCCAAAGGCTTTGCAAGTCTCGTAACTGTTAAACATATGGTTTTTGAACCAAACCTCGAATTATCGATTTTCTAAAGATTAAACTAAACGTTTTAATCCGTTTACTCGCCCATTGGAATTCTTATTCGTTTTGAGAACTAATCGTAGTGGTACTTTGTGCCACTATGAATAAAATATAAATATACGTGTTTTGGTAATGAGTAAAATATATGCATATACAATACAATAAACATTGTGTGTCTTTGAAATACCAACGAATGATAAAATGGTTTCTTTTGATCATTGGACATGATTAACATAAACAATCTTAACAGACCAATTGGGTTAACCATCCGAGCCACATGTTGGTTTTGGAAACTAGCACACACTTCAAGCCAAAGGCATGATTGCTAACACCGTCGTCTAGGTTATGTCGTTGGTATTTAGACACGCACTTACGAATACTTCCTCGCTAGGTGATCGGTAGATTCACAGATGCCTGGCGTTTGATTTCTTTTGTTGTGCAACCTAAGGTGAGTTACACAACCTCTTATGTTACGTCCGGGTTTGGACGATAACACACACAAACACGTTAGACCCGGGTTAGGGTGATAACACGACAACTTTTGATGTATGATTAAAGTAGAAATCCAGTATATATCATGTGACAATCCGACTTTTCATGTCATTTTCCCGACATTAACTGAACGTAAAATGTATTAAATGTGGTGTGAACATTTATGTGCTTATCTGCGTTGACTTTAGCAATTAGGGTTTTGTGTAGTAATCACTAAACGAGCATGCACTTAAGTTTAAACGTTTGATATTCTAGAATTCACTTTATGATTTCATGAGATATATTTGTATATATTCACATGTGATTTTATCATTCTATTTGAGTTTGATTATTAAACCCTAAAATTATATTTATGATTTCAGGTAAACGTAAAGTATATATTTATAGATTTTTAGTCAAAACGTGACTTTAAACGTATAGATTACAATTTAAATAATTAATTATTGAACTAAACTCTATGATTTTATGTGGATTTGAACGAGATTTATATTTCTTATAAACCTTATACGCCTATTATATTTGGTCATTCACGTATATTTATTGTTTAATTATTATCTCTTTGTTAACTCCGTTAAGGTCGTTAACACTTTTGAAAACCCAGAGGGACCGAATCCGTCAATTCTTAAAACTTACTTTTTGTAGAAAGGTTGAAGGGTTGCCATTGTCAATTCTAAAACTCAATTGCTAAATATGTAAGAATGAGAGGGACCAATGTTGCCAAATCACCATACTTGTATCTTAACTCGCTGTTAATGCGAGAATTGAAATTGATGATCGGTTTTGAGACCGATCATCATTCCGCCGGTTACAAAACACTGATCAATGACACTAATCAACGCCAGTTTGATCTCCCATTCTCATTTCTCTCGTCCCATCTCTATCCCCCTCGTTTCTTAGTTTTTCCGGTGAAACAAAACCCACCGAAACCACTACCATCCGCCACTGCTTCACCACCATTCAAGACCCCTTACAATCTTCATTCATCACTGAGAAACTAGGAGGAACCGGATTCGTGTATCGTGACGGTGTACGGTGTTCGCGGTGAAGTTTCGAGATTGATTTCGGTGTTAAAAACTCGTTGTTTCTTATCACCGACTCGAGGTAATAACCCCTTAACGTTAGTCGCACCTTTTTATACGTTTTATTTGAGTTTCGCGATTTTCCGGCGACCGGAACTAGGGTTCCGATCACCGGAGTTAATGGGTGAAGAAGATGACTTCTGGCGGGTATGGGTTATAAGTTTAAGATTCGGTTTCATTATCAGACGCCAAACTGGCTCAATGGGTAAGTCGCTGGGTGGTTATGCGCGAGGTCGTGGGTTCGAGACCTGGCCAACGCGTTTTGTTTCTTTTTCCTGTTTCCTTCCTTTAACTCAGTTCTGGTCACTGTGTGTATATATGTGGATTCCAGTCGCGATCTATGCACAGTTGGGCTACTGGCCGAGTGGTTTGTTCACGGGGTCGTAACTGTGAGGTCTCAGGTTCGAACCCAAGGACCCCATATGTGCTGTTTTTATTGTTTTTGCATTCGTACAAGCTTTTGAACACTAGATTTTGTACCAAAGTCATCCCACGACACACCTAAAACCCGTAAAAATATATTTGAGATGTTAAAACTCGTAAACCATAATTTTAGTTGTAAACATGTTTAAATTGTCAATTTAAATTAAAAATATAGTTTTTTTTAAAACATCCATGTATATATATTTATTTATATAAAACTTTGGGTTTATTTAAAAAGGATAAATAGATATATATACATTCATTGTGTAAACTATTTTATATATATATACAAGACGTTGGATTGAAACAAAATAATATTTTGTGTAAACATTAAATGTTTTTAGGAAACTATTAAAAAAACATTGTTTTGATTAGAAACACGAAATACTCGGTTTTGGATTATGATTCACCATAAATTGTTGTTTCTTTTCAAAATAAATATTTAAATCATTGGATTTAACATATTTATGCATATATATATATATATATATATATATATATATATATATATGTATATATATATATAACTTGTTGAAACTTTATTATTAACGTCACTTGAACATTTCTTTAAATATATATATAATATATATGTATTTACTTAGAAAATATATATTAAAGATATATATTGGATTTTCTCGCGTTATTTCGATAATCGCTCGGATTTGGCACACGTGCCATCCTCGACTTATTTCGGACTTCACGATTCCTCGTGTTTATCGTTTACGTTAGATTTAATAGTTTAGAACACCCACTTATACTCGTATGCTCGTTAGGTGATTGATTGCTTGCACAAGACTCGTTCTTGCTACTTGAATTAACTGTTTGTCTGTAAACTTTGCTGAGCAACCTAAGGTGAATTTCACGGCCCCATTTTACTGTTTTAAATCCTGTTGGGGGAGATTAACATGCATGAACTATACAACTGAGATAATTAGACTTTTATATATCACTTGAAGTACTTGTAGCACACTGATACAACAAAGTCCTTCTTATGGTACCGTTAGTATTAATGACGATAGCGGGAGATATATTGTAGTACTACTGGGTCTGACAAACCCCACCCGGGCCAGTCGCGCTGGCACGATCGGATATCGAACGGGTGTTATATTCGTCCTAAACACAACAAGGCAAAACTGCGCAAACTGTAAACAACTGTTAGCTTCGGTGACCATCAACGTGCGAAGTTTCATGTATATAGCCTAGCTAGCTATTCGATATATATTAGTGATTATGCTCTTACAACTTGACTATTGTTGAATAGTCAACCTTAAACTCAACTTGACTATTGTTGAATAGTCAATCATAAACTCAACTTGATTGTTGTTGAACAATCGATCTTAAACTGAACTTGAACTGTTTTTCAACTGATAAACCTGTGAACTCACCAACCTTTGTGTTGACACTTTTTAGCATGTTATTCTCAGGTTGCAGATGTTCGAGTATCACGAGTACGCATGCATGAGACTTCGAAACCCTTTTATTGTCTTTGAACAAGCCACGTCACCTTGGGTGGCGGTGTTTTTACAATAAATACTTTCAGCATATTTACGCTTCCGCATTTGTAAAACTCTGTATTTATATTTTAATAAAATATACAACCTTTTATTAATTATTGGTCGTTTGGTGTAACTAATGGACAACGATCCTGGTTTGTCACGCTCCCTGCGGCGCGTGATCGCGCGTGGGATTTTTGGGGGTGTGACATATCACATGTTCACGTAAAATGCTTTATCTTTTAAGTCCTTACTAAATCGAACCGTTAGTAGTAAATAGCGAGGGGGTATTGGGTAGTACTACTGGGGTCTAACAAACCCCACTCAGCGGGCACGAGATGCACCACCCGATTGGCGGTCTGACTGAGGACAATGTCAGCCTAAACTTATCATGACCGAGTAGACGCGGGGAAGGCAAAAACACGTAAGGATGAATTTCTACACTTTATCAGTCAGCTTTGGTTGCGAACACTCAAGTGATATGAACTTAGGCAACTACCTAATATATAGATTGTACTTGTAATATACATAACTGAACTACGAATAAAACTGTTGATTCGTACTACATGTCTAAACTAGTTATAGATATGTACTTACGTGAACTCAACAACCTTTGGTTGAAACTTTCTCTTTATAAATGTTTATCTCAGGTCGCAGATGTTCGAGTATCATGAGTATGCATGCATGAGTCTTTAAAACCCTGTTATGGTTTTCTATATAAGTTAAGTTTTTTCCAAATGCCTATATTCCATGTAAACAGTAAATCTTTTGTTTATGCTTCCGCATTCGTAAAAACTCTAAATTTATATTATATTTTAATATAATGAAAATCTTTTGATATTTAATTGTTGTTGGTGTAACTAACGGACTGGGATCCTAGTTTGCTCACACCCCACACGGTAAAACTCCGTTAGTGGAAATTAGGGGTGTGACAGATTGGTATCAGAGCCCATGGTTACAGCGAACTAAGATTTTCGTCTTAGACTGTAACTGGTTTGCATTAGTTGCACACTCAAACGCTTTCCTCATGCATCGTGATACTCACTCTCAAAACACACATGGTTTACTATATGGTCTTTTTATCACTTAACATTTTGTACTCACGGCGCGAAAGTCGGTTACTTTTGAGTCGTCTTCTCCATCTCTGAAACGTGCATCTCTTGCTACACATCCTTAACGACAAGACATCGATTTGGACTGGAGGATCACACCCTTATCCATGACGAGTCGTTTGCTGCTCAGGACTATTCTAGATTAGAAAACTGGGCGTAGTACCTAGACAAATGTCATACGCCGAGTTGGGGAGAGAGTGTAATACCTCTTTCTGTTCTTAAATTTTTTCTCCTAGCTTGGGAGGTTCCTGCTATACTGATGTGTTCGGAACTATACCTAAAAACAACTAATTAAAACCTAGACCTAACCTAGACCTAGACACACCTAAATTTTACCGAAAATCCTAAAACTTATCGAACCCTAAAGGCAAGTGTACCTGTCGGATTATAGTAAAGTTAAGGAAGACCGGGATTATCGAACCCTAGGGACACTATTCTAGCTAGACACAACCTAGGACCTAAGCATGGAAATTTGAGATTTTGTTTTTGGTTTTTGGATTTAGGAATTAACTTAACTAAACTAACTAATTAACTAATTAACCGAAAGCAGAGAATGTTGATACATGGTTCCTGATCGTCATGTGAAGTATCGAGAACAAGACGGAACATGCAAGTTTAGGTCTGGCCGAACCTTGGCCGAACTCCAGGTTCGGAGCCGCCGAAGCTTGGCCGAACCTGAGGTTCGGCCAGTCGTGTTTTCAGCCTATAAATATGTTTGTCTTGTATAGAATTAGAGAGCTTCCGTGTTATAACTTTCTCTAAGTGTACTCTGTGGTCTCTGTGGTTAATACAAGTCTCATTTGTATTTACTCTCTGTGTTTTACACGTTTTATATTGATTTCTATACGACTAAGTAGAAGATCCACACGCTCAAGCAATTTCAAGTGGTATCAGAGCATTTGGTTTGCTCTACTAGTCGGAAATCACTGTTTTTCGGAGTTTTGAGTTCAAATTCACGTTTTTGACTTTCAAAACTCGTTTTTCATCTTCATTTCTCGAAATTCTCGTTCAGAGCATCATGATTCACGTCCAAAATGTTTGTGTTTGTTCGTTTTCAGTTGATTGAGTGTTTACAGCTCGAGAGGTGTCGATTTCAGTGAGTTTTTCCAAGTTTTTCTGAAATTTCGGTTTGGCCGAACTCCACGTTCGGTGTAACCGCTCCGAACTCTAGGTTCGGAGTACGCTCGGCATAACCGCTCCGAACACCAGGTTCGGAGTACGTTCGGAGGAAGTTCGGCGATAGTTCGGACTGTGTATCTGAGTTCGGACCTAGTTCGGAGGAAGCTCGGAGGGTATATTAGGTTCGGACAAGGTTCGGAGTGAACAGTAACCAGTTTTTCAAAAAATGAGTGCATCACAAGCTAGTTCTATGATACCTGTTTTGGTAAAATGGGAAGATTATAATAAATGGAAGGTTGAGTTTGAGATTTACATCAACGAATATTTTGAAGAATTCTGGAAAGTAGTTGCTAAGCAATTTGCATGGCCAACTTTTGTCGATGGCTATGTCAAACTTCATCAACATCTTTCTTTATCTGAACGAGAGTACATAAATACTGAACACCAAGCCAGAGATATTATTAAGTCTGGTCTTTCAGAAGAGTTGTTTCTTGAACTCACAGTGGGTTGTACTGCTAAGGATAAATGGAATGATTTGCAAGAAAAAGGTAAGATATATGCAATCATTCAGACTATGAAGGATAATTCAGATTCTACTGATTCTAAATCTTATGATTCTGCATCGAGTGGTTTGGAATCAGGAAGTGATAAATTGTCAGACAAAAAGGATTGTGATGGTGTTTTCAAGACTAAACAACGTGATGGTAATATCACTGATTCTGATTCTGATTCTGAAACAAGCCCTGGTGTTATATATGACAAAGGGGATGAAAGTGACATAGAAGAAGTTCAGAATGGAAGTTTGTTAGTATGTTCAATGTGTGCAAACCTTACTAAGATTAACAAGAATTTGTTGAAAGAAAAGGATAAATTGTTGGTTGAATGTGAAAACGCAAAAGCTGAAGCTAAAGATGTTGCTGCAGATTTTGAGGCATTGTTCAACAAGGCTTATCCTGTTCAACAGAAATATGAAAAGGCAAATTCTCTTGTGATTGAATCGGCAAAGACTATTGAAAAACTTCAAAATAAGATCTCTGTGCTTCAAGATGAAAATGTTCTTTACCGTGATAAGAATAAAGTTCTGACAAAAGATATTGAGATTTACAAAAAGAAAAGAGAAAGTGTGCTTGAAGAATTATTTGCTGAATGTGACATTCGTAAAGTGCAGATTTATGAATATGATGAGCTTAACACAAAGTTTATTAAATCACAACAGGAAGTGTTTGATGCTCAACAGAAAATCAATGATTTGAAGTTAGAAATTTTGGAGTTAAAACGGCAAGTGAAGAATTGCAATTTGTCACCAACATTGTTAAATTTCTTATATAAACAGGATCAGGGTGAAGATAGTTCTAAGAAAAATGATATTCACATGGTTCCTCAACCAGTGGATTTATCTGCAGTTACATCTGCTTCACTTGATCCTAAGGATGATTTGCATGATTATTCTAAGTTTGCCACTCCACCTAAGAAGCACAAGTCTAAGTCTAAGAAGAAAGCAAAACCATTGGGTGAAGCTCCAAAATTTACTTCAAACTCTGTTCTCCTGGAAAATGAACAAATTTTGATTAAAGTTGTTTCAAGTACTTCTTCTGCAACTAATGAAGGAAAAGTGTGGATTGCAAAGAATAAACTGAAGGACATCAAAGAAAAATTCACTAGAGAAGCTAAAGGGAGAGATGCTTCTGGTTCTTCGTCTGTATTTACAAAGGGTTCTGGATTCAAGTATAAAGGTTTGGGTTATGAAATCAAGGATGTATTAGTGCAACAGACAACAAAGAAACCAAAGAAAGTTGTTGTTCAGCATGTTCCTCGACTTCAGCAACAATCAAAGAAAGAATTTGTTCAGACTCAGCAAAAGCAAGCTCATCAGAAGACGCCGAATAGTTCTACATCAAGAAATCGATGTTATCATTCTGGAGGTTCATCGAGTGATTCATATTCTTTACCACAAAGATCTCCTAGGTATGATTCATCTGACAATTTCTTTGATTCATTTGCTTCTGAACATTCTTTTGGTTACTATGATTCTCCTGCTGCGAATCATAGTTGGAAACCAAGGAAGTTTGTCAAATTCTCACCAACGTTTCGTGAGAGAATTTGTTATGCATGTCGTCGACCTGGACATCTGGCTGCAGATTGTCCGACGACTGCATATGTTCACAAAAATGCAAAATATGTGGATAATAATGGTAAAATTTTTGATGAACCATGGTTTTCTAAATCTAAAACAACTAGTAAGTTGTCTTCGTCAAAGACGCCAGTTGAAACATTTTCAGGTTCTGATCAAACATTAAAATCTTCAATGCAATGGAAACCGAAAGTTGTTTCCAAGGCCAACAGTGACTATGTGGAAGACACCGGGCGACCCGACGATGTTACATCGAGTCGATCCCAGAGCGACTAATGATTTATTTGGTGTCAAGAGGTGTTTCAAGAAGACCTTTCCGTGATTGGATAATTGTTGATTGTGAAATATCTGTTCTAATTAATCAGACGTTCAAAATTAATTGTGTTTTCAAAAAGATTTAAACTGCAAGTATTCGTGTTGGTTGATCAATTTTTCTTGGTTTTTTCACTCCGTCTCATTCTGAGAGGGAGTTTGTTTTTGCAAAAATTCAAAAATAGTGTGTTGTTTTTCAAATGGTAAAAATGAAAATCTATAAATAAAGTTGTCATTTTTAGGGGGAGAAATTTGAAAAAGCCAAAAACATTGAAAAATGAGAAATTGTATCTGACATGAATGGGAAATGATGGTACATTGGCTGACAGTGTCTGACTCATGGATAAAGTAAGTGAAAAAGCCATAAGACCATTTGATCGATGTGCAAGGTAGGCTCGGCAAATCAGAAAGTATACAAATGTGATATACACTAAATCTGATGCTTGACCTAGTGGACAACATCTTGATGCATATCTCATGATATATCAAGAAAAAGATATGTGAAAAATAAAATGAGAAGTCACTGTGTATACATGTGTTCATTTTGCAAAGATTTAACCTTGTTTGATTTTCTTTTTTTTGTCAAAT
>JBCNJP010006748.1:0-43132 GCA_039602395.1 Deinandra increscens subsp. villosa | reverse complement strand
CCCTTAAAACTGTAGACCTCGTAGACCCTCTATTTATCGTTAGATCAAATTTTTTAATGGCTGAGATTGATCTCCTTTAGCTAATGACATTTTAAATGAAAGTCATACGGATGGGCTTTAAGGTAATTTAGAATTTTAAGTTTAGGTTAGATTTTCCGTCAATCCAAAACACAAGTCAATTAAGTAATCACTTTGCATCAAAACTACGATCTCCAATTTTGATTCCTCTGTCTTCAATCCAAACTACGATCTCCATCATTTCCTCAATCCAAACGACAATCAATCATCACGTCGCAACCAAATCGACTGTCTACATCTTCTAAAATTCCAACTATCAATCTTGATTACCGTCTGGATTCCGACCCGAGAACAATCACCGTGCGGCCACATTCAGTCGGTCTATTGCTCCGTTCACCTTCACCTTCACCACGCGAATTGTTTAGTTTCTGATTTCGATTTAAGGTATGGTTAAAGTTTAGTTCTGAATCTAGTTTTATGTTCATTATTCTGCAGTGGTTAAACAAACGAAGTAACATTAATTTCTGATGGAATATTGAGTGTTAGAATCATTTAATTGCATACTGTTCTTTGGACATTGATTTTGTGATGTGAACTAATGATGGAAAATTTAGAAACTCACTGATTATGTTTGTTCGGAATTAATGATGAATGCCTAAAAAATTTATATATTATATTGGTAATTCCCAGGACTGTGAGAATGATAGTTTGTTATCAAGATATTCTTAAAAATAAACCTAAATGTTTAATTAAATCTCTTATTCAAAGTGTATCAATCACTTGTTCTATGGTTGCTTATCTCATTATTTGTGAGTTAAATAATTAAGAATCCAACTGTTTGCTTCTTATTTAAAGAGCAATAAGCAGACCTGCATCCCCAAAGTATTCCAAATCTGAACTGGAAATTAATTCAAAAAGGATTTATGGCTTAATAATCAAATTCTTCTTGTTGTTTGTTGCCTAGC
Source organism: Deinandra increscens subsp. villosa (assembly GCA_039602395.1). Classification (NCBI taxonomy): domain Eukaryota; kingdom Viridiplantae; phylum Streptophyta; class Magnoliopsida; order Asterales; family Asteraceae; genus Deinandra; species Deinandra increscens. The sequence goes on along the minus strand of JBCNJP010006748.1, from coordinate 42,149 downwards.
AGATTCTAAAAGGCTCACTCACACCACAAGATTTGGACTTTCAAATAGCAGCCCATTACGGTATCCCATCTATTGCATCACTTCTTACCTTTGATCCTATTCAGCATGTACTAACCATTAGAACATTATAAGTCTCAATTTTTATAGAATATAAAAATAATCGAATGATTATTCTGGACCCTATATTTTGAGTTTGTATGTAACTTTGATTTGAACTTCTTTTTTCTTACACCAAGGAAGGTTACACTCTTCTTTGAAAGAAAATATGGCTAAATAAACTAATTCATAATGTAAACTTCTTTTTTTTCTTCTTATTAATCTATATAGAGATGGCATGATAAAAGTTATCGGTGGTGATAATATTGAACTAATAATGGAGAATTTTAAAACTCACTGATTAGAATCCATCGTCAATGATAACTTGATGATGTTTATTTAGAATCTGATTATAATAGGTACCTAAATTACAATTAAAACTCACTTATTTGTCTAAATCTCACTGGTTAAAAATCAATAGGGACTGTTTTAGATCAAATCAGTTTTAAACATCAATTATGATGTTGTACAACATAATTTAAGACTTCAAATAATTGAGTTTAAATGCAGTGAGTTTTAAGTATAAAATAAAACTCAATGCATACTAATAGCCTTTTGAATATACCTCCCCTTCCCAACTATTAAAAAATTACCTTTGGTCCTTTGCTACAAGTGAATTTTGATGCGTAATTTTTTTGACCATTTAGAGAATAAATACCAATTTCAAAAGCCAAGCTTTTATACATAGGAAGACTAAAAAACTACATGTTTCTCAATTGCTCGGTCTAACACCTCAAACCTGGTTTAGAAACTCAAACCCATTTAAATAGCAACCCAATCCCCAAACTGGTTTTATGTGAACCCAATTCTAACATTTTAAGTTAAATAAAAAACAATTGAGTTTTAACTTTGCAGTGAGTTTTAATTTTGCATTGAGTTTTATAACTTGCAGTGAGTTTTTATTGGTGTATTAGACAGTTATTTTATACTTGATTTCTTATTTAGGTGTTATCAGTGAGTTTAAGAACTTTTTAGACAGTGAGTTTTAACCTGATAAACTCTAATCATTCCTTATTTTTATTTTGAAGTGAGTTATATTCTGTAATTTGTTATTATTTTCTGTTGTGAGTTTTAAAACTCAACAATGATTTTTAAATTTTGTAGTGAGCTTTGAACTTAGTAGTGAGTTTTATATGGAAAATATTGGTTAATGTAGTTGTTTTTGAAGTTAGAGTAATAAAACTCAAGTTTTATAGTTTCAAAGTTTTGAGATCACAAGTGAGTTTTACTTATTCAACTTAATAATTTTGATTCGAATGTTTTCGTTAATTATATGTACTTTCAATGTTATTCTTTCACTGTTTACATTGCCAATTGCATCTAAAAGCTTGCATTGTTTATAAGGCCAGCTGCATCTAATGTTACTATTAATTACATTGAGTCAATATGTAAATGAAAATATACATATGGTAGTCTAGATGGGAGTACTAGGACCTCTAACTTTTAGATGTTATCATTCAACCGTTCATACGTCTTGCTGTCAGTATAGTTTCTTGATGGCATTCCCTTTTCCTACTTTTTGTTATACTCATTTCTCTATTGCTATTTAGTATATGTTAGGTTCATAAATGTTGGAGATATTTTCAATCCAAATTAATTACCCTCATTGTTTTAGCCTATTACATTAGGGGAACTTACAACTTTTTGTATCTTTCAATGGTAGTCAACATGCAAATGTTTTATGTTTATGTAAGTTCCTATTTATAATGTGTATAATTTGATGCAGGCAAACCTATACATGCAGTGAGTTTTGCAAGGAGTTTTATTCTGTAGTGAGATATTAAAGAAAGAGTAATGAAAGTGGAAATCAATATACGAGTAATGAGAAGAGAAAATGTTAGTTTATATCTTAGTAAACAAAAAACTAATATTTTATATGAAAAGATCTCTTAAAATATTTTTTTGATCCCGATATATTTAATAGATATGGAGGAAACCAATATTGAAAATCGTCATCAACGAGATGGAAAGGGTAAAGAAGTAGAAGAAAAAGGTCAGTGTAACTTGAATTAAAACTCTATTACAGCAAGTGAGTTTTAATGTGGCCTAAGGGTTTAAAATTTAATTAATATTTCTAATGTTTAATTGAGAGGGTGCAAGACGGTAAGGGGATCTGGCAACGGGGGCGGCTCCAGGTGTTAGATCAATGCGAAATTCTACCTACCGTGTTGGGGGTAAACCTGGTAAGTCTTCTGGGAAGACTTCTGGGTATTCGCAGACAATAGGAACATCTTCAATACGTTTCTCCTTCGGTTTCTTTTCAGTTACATGTGCTAGGATGGCATGGCATCCTTTGCAGAGGAATTTCCGTGCCTTCACACATGTATGAGTTTTAGCTTGGCTCCACTTTTTTCGCCTTGCACGTTTAGAGTGTTTCCATTTGCAAGTGGCACTATCACTATCTTCTCATGACACATAATTTCCACATGGTTCTTTGATAACCAATCAATTCCAATGATCACATCAAAACTTCCTAACTCAACAGGCATTGAATCGATGCTGAAGGAATGATCAGAGAGTTCTAACAAGCAATGTTGATAGATTATTTCGGTTTCTACTAGTTCTCTGTTTGCTAATTCTATTGTGAACTTAGTGTCTAAGGCAACATGAGTGATTTCAAGTAATTGGCCAAATTTAGTAGACACGAAGCTTCTATCGGCACCAGTATCGAATAAAACAGAAGCGTAATGATTATTTAGTAGAAACATACCCGTCATCGTATTGGGGTCACGACGAGCGTCTCCGGCATTAATCACAAAGGCTCTTCCTCTAGCCTGGTTAGTATCTTGGTTCTTCGCCTTCGGGTAGTCTTTCTTGTAGTGACCAATTGCTCCGCAACCATAGCAGGTGCGTTTTTGACAATCGCGTGCTACATATCCTTTAACCTTGCAGATGTTATAGTAGACATTACCACACATGGGTGCACCACCGGTATAACCGGTTTTTCGAACAGAGTGGGCAGGGGTAGTAGCAACATAGACTTTCATTGGTCCGGATTCCTTAACTGCTGTCTTTTTAGAGTTCTTCTTATCGCGATTCTTCCAGAATCCTCGCTTCCGCTTGTTGTCAAGTTTCTTGCTTGAAGAAGGAGTTGTACCAGCATCAGAGGACGTGTTCTCAAACTGTTTCTTGCCAAGGTTCACACCTTGACGATTAGCTTAATAAACGAGGTTGTGTTTCAGGCGCACAGCATCCTGAAAAGTCTGAGGGTTCGAGGAAAAGACATTTCCCTGAATTTGTGGTGCAAGTCCCTAAATGTACCGTTCAATTTTCTTGTATGGTGGAGTGACCATATTCGGAAAAAGATGACCAAGTTCACGAAACCTCTTAGTGTAGCCAGCAACATCGGCTCCATTCATGGATAGGTTCCAGAACTCAGCTTCAAGTTTTTGGAGTTCCTCCCTAGGGTAATACTCATCACGCATCAGTTGTTTAAGTTCGTCCCATGTCATGGCATAGGCCAAGTCAGTTCCCATAGCATCAGCATGGGAGTTCCACCAAGTTAGTGCGCTTTCAATGAGAGCACACGTGGAATATTTGACCATGTTCTGCTTGGGGCAATTGCTTATGCAAAAAACTGATTCCATTTTCTCAAACCAGCTAATTAAACCAACAGGGCCTTCAGAACCATTGAAATTTGTATGCTTGTAATTCATAAAGTCTTTATATGAACATTCACGAGGGACGCGTGCCCCATTGTCAGTGTGACGTTGGGTTTCAGCAGCAGCAACGGTTTCCGCAACACGGTGAGCAATCATCTCCTCGATTCGGCAGCGCTCATAGGAGGAGTAGGCGGAGGAGGTGAAGCGTTTCTGGTTGTTCGGCGTCTTGGTGGCACGATTTAACTTTAAGTTACCAATGTCAACATAAAGGAAAATTTAGATGATATGTAAATGGGGTTATTACATGCTCGAGAATAACTGCCACGACATACTTCAAAGATACCATAACATGACACGCGCAAACACAACCAAAAAACATAAGATAGGAAGGAAAGATAGGTTGCGCGTATAAATAACATGCCATAGTGATAATAATGATAGGAACAAACATAACCATAACATGACAATAGCAAGATCACAACATGACAATAACAGAGATAATAGTAATCATAACATACTACTACTTCCACTCCTACCATATTAACTACGAACATACAATAATTAGAGAAAATATGTTTTCGTTTTGAGCTAGCAGTCCCATTACATCATACAAAATATAAATATGTTCCTATGCTAAAATGGTGGTCCAAAAGATCTAGGTCAAAAACTCATCTAGATGGGTGGAGGTGGTGGGGTCCTGGGGGCATGGTCAGGGTGGTCGTGATCTGTGACGTGAGGATCAGGAAGCTCATATACGTCCGATGAATTCCTCTACGGACGTGAGCCTCGCATGGAGGGCCTCGTTCGACAGAAGAAGATCAGTGACAGCCGTGTTGACACCCGTCATATGAGCATGAAGGGAGTTCATGGAGTCCTGGTGGGCATCCACCTGACCAGCAACTCTGGCAATCCGAGTCTCGTTGGCTCCAAGGTCAACCACAGTGGAAGCCATCTCACCCTCAATGATCTGAAGGGCCCACTCATGACTGCGTAGGCGCGCGACCAGTAGCAGAACGGTGTCCGCTATGGGCTCGTCAGTGAGCACTGAGATGTCAGTAGGAGGATGGTGTGAGGCACGTCCCCTAGTGGTGGACTCTCCCTGCTCATAAAAGCTGGGGACATCCTCCCTTATCCGCCAGGTGCGAAGCTGCTCAGGTATCTAATCCATATGAGATTACTCGGAGGCGCGGTGCCGCTTGGGCACATGCTCATCTGAGGTCTCCTCTGTCTCATGGTGTCGGGAGGGGCCAGACACCCTCCCAAACATGAACCCCCGCCTACCGCTTCCAGGAACGGCACGGTAGGTGTGGATAGATCGCTCATGATGAGCAAAGGGGTCCATGGTGTGTGATGCACCAGTAGTAGCCACACCACCAGTAGTGGCGGTGAGGACAGGGTGATCTGTGGTATCGTCTGAGGCTCGTGGCCGGAGAGGCCTCAAAAAACTAGGGGGTATAATGGACCGACGTATGGTACCGACAGTCGCTGCCTCCGGCTCGGGACTGGGTAGTACATAGTCCTCTGGTGATGGTGTGTAGTCTGGAACAATTTGCTCCCCGTCAGAATCAGAAATGCAAACGACTTCTCTTGAAATCATCTCTGCAACAATATTCCAAGAGGAAACAGAGTTAGTAGCAGGTGACAACATTTAAGCCATAGAAATAAATGCACATAGTATAAGCATAGTAAAGCATAGATATCACATGTAATAACATAACTAGTATGTTGGAGTAATGGTCTTGCATGCAAATGGTAGCTTCGGGGCGGGTTATAGTCTAGGTTCGGTTTTTGTTTGTTTGTTTAACCTAGCCCGCTATAACCATGGCTCTGATAACAACTGTCACACCCCGGTCAACGGGTTGGGTGTGAGCGAGATGGAATCATAGTTGCAGATACATAGAACGACTTCTAGCAGTTTCAAACGTTATAAAACATCACATCATTTATATTGCAGCGGAAAGAGTGGTGAAAATGATAATGTCTTACATTTGAATACATAAAGTCTTAAATTGATATTAAAAACATAGTACGGTTTATTTAAGATAGATCAGTACTATGACTCCGAAAAAGCAGGTTCGATAGTACGGTGAAGCCCCATTTGCAAGTCTTCCATATATTCTTTAATTACATGAGAAATCATGAGTTTAAAAGGCCAACATGAAGTTGGTGAGGTTCACAGGTTTATGACTTACGTTTAAGGTTTGTAAAACAGTTTTGGCATACTTAAATATTACGTTGGTTTACCGTTGTGGTTGTTTGAACTCGCCAGAACCTTGATTTCAAATACTAACGGTTTACCCACTCATGGTATCTCGCTCGAGAGATACCGAACAGAGCAGAATAACTGACGTGTGCCCCTTGACAATGTACGAAGTCAGGATTGGAGCGACCAAACTAGACAGGGTTGTCAACCCAAATAGATCTATTCACTAGCTATTGTTTCGTATAGAACTAATTAAAATCAATTAATGGTGGGATACAGTTGTACAAACGTTTATAACGATAATGTACCATAGTTGGGCATCGGTAAGAGAACAAGCAGTCATACGGCTAACAGATAAACCATAATATTAAGTAAAAAGCACTTATCAGTTCATGATTTATCCCCCAAGAGTATAAAATAGTTAAAAGAAAAGGGGTCGTGAAACTCACTTGATCAGTTGGTGAATGAGCAAAACTGGAAAGTAATGACTAGCAAGTAATGTCCTAAAAAAGTAATAAGACAATTGCATAAGGTCTATAATCATTTGGGTAACAATTGTCACCGAAGTGTTACCGGTCAAGTCTTGACGTATAATCTCGTTTGTATTTGTTTTTGAAAACCCGTTTGTTAGTATTTATCGAATAAATACGTACGTGTTATATTTATGTCAAATAAATATAAATAAAACAAGGAAAACGATCATTAAATAAATCAATTAAGTCTTGAACATTGTGTTAAATAATAATATTTATTGTTATTATTTTTATAAGATTAATTATATAAATTATGATTATTAAGAATAATTATATGATCTTGTCAGAATAAAATTTTCACAAGTCGTAACAGTTTTTAACTCATCATAAGTAAATAAAATAGTCAGTGTTGTAAAACACGGAATTACACGGCGCCTAGGCGCTAATCGAAACTTTACCACGGAATTTTGGGCTAGGCGGACCATTTGTCGGTTTGGGGGAAATCGGAAGAAGACGTACCTAGTCGGTCAAGGCGGTGGCTAGGCGGTGATAAATTTCAGCCGGATTTGTGTCTTTCGGCGGCCGGTGATGCCATTTTCGCCGGAAGTCGAAAAGAAGAAACAGAGTAGTAGACGACGAGGAAGAAGAACAAAGGCGGGTTCTGTTTGGCTTTTTAGGGTTTTATTTAGTTTAGACATTTTATTATTTAGTCCCTCAATCTTTTACTACTTTACAATTCTTCCCTAAACTTTTCAACTTTCTATGTTAAAACTATAAAACTAGTTAGGATATTTTAACATTTATCCCCCTCTATATTTACTAGTTCACATTTGGTTCTTATACTTATAAATTTATATGAAAAGTATAAAAATAACATTATATATATACATATTTTTTAAAATCATATATAAAATTTCAAACCGATTAATCCCAATTATTCCCGATTAATCCCGATTAAATGCTAGGCGGTACTCGACCGCCTAGCTACCGCCTAGTGCTTTCTACAATATTGAAAATAATATGATAATTTGTTATTTATTCTTATGCAAAATTAAGAGATTTATAATTATTGTTCAAATAATTATGATTAACAAATCTTGGTGCATTATAATGAATCATTGTATAAAAACTTTTATAAATAATTATGAGTCAAAGAATAAGCATTTAAAATTTAGCACGTCGTGTGACGTTTAACATTTGAATTATTTAAAACAACGTTTACATATCTAGCAAATAGAAGTCGTTTATAATTTTATAGAGTAAAATATTTATTTCTATTTAGAGACTTAAAATATTATTTTAAAATCATGCATTGAAGGTACTTGGATTTATAGTGATTTTATTCCTTATAAATTTTTAAGGCATTTTTCATTAAAAAAAGGAAAATTGGCCTGTAATAATACAAGTTTTCACTCTTTGGCCAATAATAATATGAGTTTTTGAGTTGGTCTGTAATAATACCAGTTTTCGAATTATTGGACTGTAATAGTATGCCGTTAGTTTTTACTTAACGGGGTTAAATCCCTGCCTACGTGGCTGTCCACGTGACTTCATTAATCATACGTGGCATTTTTAAGTGGGGGTTTTAAAAAGGAAAATTGGCCTGTAATAATACAAGTTTTCACTTTTTGGCCAATAATAATATGACTTTTTGAGTTGGTCTGTAATAATACCAGTTTTCGAACTATTGGACTGTAATAGTATGTCGTTAGTTCTTACTTAACGGGGTTAAATCCCTGCCTATGTGGCTGCCCACGTGGCTTCAATGTATTTCTTTTAACAAAAGACTATAGTATAAGGACTAGTTTTGTAATATTTCTAAACTTCATTTTTGTTTTTTATTAAGATATAAAGAAAAAAAAGGAAAAGGAAAACAGGAAGAACAAACAGCCGCAACCACCCTCCGTCGCCATCGCACCTGCCGCCATCCACCCGTCCGCCGCCATCGCCACCGGCCGCAATCGACCCCTCCGCCACATAGGGAGTGATTTAACCCCGTTAAGTAAGAACTAACGGCATACTATTACAGTCCAATAGTTCGAAAACTGGTATTATTACAGACCAACTCAAAAACTCATATTATTATTGGCCAAAGAGTGAAAACTTGTATTATTATAGACCAATTTTCCTTTTTAAAACCTCCACTTAAAAATGCCACGTATGATTAATGAAGCCACGTGGACAGCCACGTAGGCAGGGATTTAACCCCGTTAAGTAAAAACTAACGGCATACTATTACAGTCCAATAGTTCGAAAACTGGTATTATTACAGACCAACTCAAAAACTCATATTATTATTGGCCAAAGAGTGAAAACTTGTATTATTACAGGCCAATTTTCCTTAAAAAAATAAGACATGTGATTGATTTAAAAATTCCAACTTTTACGTTTTCGTGTATATCGTTGTATGGGTCCCGGTTTTATTACTACGCAACGTATTCTTGTTTTGATTACTTTGTTTCATCAAAGTAAGATTTAAAAGGTTATAAAAATATCTAAGAGCCTATGTGTGTCTCTTGATTATTTCTATAAAAATCATGTTATAAAAACACATCCATTTGGCTAATATATTTTTATAGAACTTTATTTCTTTTTAAATTATGTCTTTTTATAGTTAGAATCAATAATAAATCCAAGTATTTATGTTGAATAAATCATTTGTCATAAATGTAAATTTTGCCATTTTTAGCAAACAAAATCATAATTTATCTTTTGGTTTTGTAAGGCTTTTGTAACATTTTTATGTTATCTTTACTAAAATAAGTAAACCTTGCATACATATTTTTGTCCAAAATAGTAAGTAATGTGTTAGACAAAATCCATGATATAAAAAGTATAAGAATACCATATTTAGTCATTAACTTGTATTAATCACCATAACATGTTAAATTAGTTATCAAGTCCAATAAATATAATAACATGTCTAAATATAGTTAGTGGTAGCAACTTATATTCCACATTCAAATCTACTAACACAAATAGGAATTAAACATAAGTAAATAAAGATTGTTGGGTAACACCCATGATTATTAGTCATTTTTATAAAGTCTTAGGTTTTTATAAAATTCACTAACACTTTATGTGTTAGGACCAAAGGATCAAATGACAACATAAATCAAGAACACTTTTCATGAGTTTTGGATGATTATCAATTTGGGGTTGTTCTTGGATCATAACAATAATCAAAACATTTTAAGAGCATAAAAGAAAGATCATGGTGCACAATCATACTTTCGTTAGATCTCTTGATTGTGTTACACCCATTCATTTGGAATATTAAGTCCAAGACACCAAATGAATGTTCTTAGATCAAAGAGGAAGAGAAGAAGAACTTGTTAGATGATTGTTTAAGAAATCTAGAGATTTAAAGGATTTTTGTTGTGAAGACTTGATAGTGGTATTTGGGTGTTTAAATGTAGCAACATAGAAGGGGGGTTTAGAGAACTCACAAGGAGTTTGTTAGGTCCGAATCGCACACGCACACACAATTAACGAAAGTAAGACATGTGAATTTAACGTGGTTCGGTCTCAGTGTAAGACCTACATCCACGGGGGCAACTACGGTTTTCTTTTTATTAAGTGATACAAATTACAAGTACAAGAGATCATATATATAGGCTAGCTAATTAGGGTTACACCCTTAATAACTTGCTAAACAAGATTAGTCAACTGGGCTTAATTAGGGATAGGGCCGGCTAAGCCCCTTCCCTTTTTTTTCCTAATCGCATCAGCCCTTAAGTGGGCCGAAGGCAACATCCGCCAAGAATCTCCCACTTGGTGTCTTCGGACCTCGAACTGCACCATCATCTCTTCTTTACTTCTGTAATGAAAATCGCTCCTGATCTTCAACACACCCTAGTTACCACCTGGCCTTCTCATCAATTAACCTGAAGGCCAGCTAAAGCTACACAAAGCTTCAACTTATCCAGTGTCACAGATTTACTGAACATATCTGTTGGATTCTTCGCACCTGGGATATTCTTTAAACTTATTGTACCATCATCAATCAAACCTCTGACAAAATGATACCTTATCCCGATGTGCTTTGTCTTCCTATGATACACAGGATTCTTTGCAAGTTTCATTGCACTTCCGTTGTCACAGAATAGTGGATACTCGGACTTTCTCTTCCCCAACTCTTCAAAAAAAGTCTTCAACCAAACTAGTTCTTTACTCGCTTCAGCAAAAGCCATGTACTTGGCTTCAGTTGTCGATAAAGCAACACTTTTCTGAAGTCTAGGTATCCAACTTACTGTTGTACCTCCTACTGTAAGACATACCCTGTGGTGCTCTTGAATGTCTTCTTGCAACCACCTAGATCAGCATATGTATAACCCCTGAGAATTGCATTTTTCCTCCTGAAACATAGACTCAATTTCGAAGTACCTTTCAAATACCTGAGTAGCTATTTCACTCCTTCCCAATGTTCCTTTCCTGGATTTGACATAAAGCGGCTAACAACCCCAACGATATGTGCTAAGTCTGGTCTTGTGCCTACCATAGCATACATAAAGGAACCAACAGCAGATGCATAGGGAACTTTTGCCATATCTGCTCTTTCTTCTTCTGATCTAGGAGACTGGTCTTTGGTAAGCTTAAGATGGCTTCCCAAAGGTGTACTTCTTGGTTTGGTCTTCTCGTTTAACACCCCAAAAGTTAAGGTAATAAATGTAAATGTGTTTATATATTTATAGGTGTGTGTTTATGTTATAAACATGTTAAAATGTTAAGTAATGTGTAATTGAAGTTATAACGATAAACTATGAGTTTATCGGGTAAAAATAGTAATAAAATACGTGTTTGCATGTTATATAAATGTTATATATGAGTTATACTAGTGATACATGTATACACATGATGATATAGGTGAATACGTAGTTGCGAAGATATTTGATAGAAAGAAATATAGGCGAAATCGGAATAACAGTTAGATAAATAATTAAGTTTATCTTATCATTCTGCGTGTCCTGAGGCTTGGATGATTATAAGAAAAAGTCTTAGGATATTTAGGAAGCTTAGATGCATGTTTTATATAAGTTCGAGGGTTAAAGATGGCATTTGAGAAAGTTCTAGGCTTGTTTGAAAAGCAAAAGAGGAGCTCATGACAAGTGTCATTTTTTTGGTTGATTTGGTGTCATATTCACTTGCCATGTGTCATGTTCACCACCCTTAGGTGTCAAAATTGATGCTTAGTCATCATGTCATGTGTAAGCATCAGGTTAGGAGTGTTTGGCTATAAATAGGCCATAAATCCATCCATTTTTCCTTGCTAATTCACCTAAAATCAACCTAAAACCTCTAAGAAACCTCAAGAACACCAAGAACACTCTAGCTTGCATTTTTGAAGATTCAAAGGGAGTTAGGAGCCCATCTTCTGGAATAGATCAACTTAAGGTATGTTTAACATAAGCCTTCAATTAGTTTCATGGTTCATAACACTTAGATATGCCTTTTAAGAATAATGCAAGATTAAGGTTCTTGAACATGTTTTGTTGAGATTGGGAGTTCTGGTGGGAATCATGGGTTGAAATTTGGTATGAAGCCTTAGAATAACATGTTTTAAGAAAGCCTTAAGTTAGTTCATGTTTAAAGAAGGGTTGGTATGGTTTCACCATGTTGGTTTATCAAGAACAAGTAAACCAAGAACAAAAACATAAACATTGGTGTTTTGATCATAGTAATTCCGCCTCCTAGTTGTGATAACACTTATACGGTCGGTCATAATTGTTTTGGTCAAAAATTCACTTAGGAATCCTGTATTCCAAAATTAGATTGTGAGGTAGTGTGCTTAACTATCAAGTGAACAAATAATCCAAATTGGGATGATAACACGAGGATTTTAGCGAGGAAAACTCCAGAATCCTTCGAGTTGCCCCTAGGAATCCTGGATAAAAACCTCGGGTGCCGGCTGAAAAACCGCCACCAAGTCAATATTATTAATGATCAAGCGAATCGTTACAACGGGTTGGAGGTTTGATCGATCAGAGCTATGTGATACAATGACTCGTATTTGTAAGTAAGCTAGTGAAAGTGTGTTGTGTTCCTACTGATCGAATCCTCGATTTATAACAAATACAATAATAACAAACTTTCCGGGATTCCCAGGATCCTATCGCCCAACTAATTCGACCGTTAAGGGCTTCTCCGTTCACTTGGTCCACGATCTTCTTCAGCTGGAGCGTAAGTTTCGGAGGTAGTTGAGACTCCGGTGATACCTGGTCAAATAAACATGTGGCAAATATGAGGGTTAGTAAAAATAATAAAGTCAGGATACCTGAGTTTACGAGATTCTCAGAAGACAATAGGATTCTTGAACTGTCTGAGCTTCCTGTGAGCATCCTGAAAATACACCCTCAACAATTCCCCCTTGAATTTCAACAGCTGTGGATAAGTTTGATAGCTGTTAAAATTCAAAAAGATGCCTTTTTAACGGCGTGAAGACGGTAAAATCAGTTGGGAAGTGACTGATTTCTCGGCGTCCAAGAGATGGGACGTTTTGCCTTAAATAGGAGGTAAATCCACGAGATCTTCACCGTCTTCTTCGCAAAAACCTCTCGAGCTCCTCCGGTATTCCAGGTCAGTCTCGTTCTTTCTTTCTCGTTTTCCTTCGCGTTTTTCGGCCATGGCCAAGAAAATCACACGCGCGTCTTTGTCGTTGATCCCTCCGACTGTCGAAGATTTCCATGATCAGGGGTATATCATCCCCTGTGAGGAAGAAGCTTGTTCCTTCGATGACCGCGATATCCTCAAACTCAAGAATTCCGGCATTTTTCCGCCGGGAACTGTTTTCCGACCTTACAGTTCTCTCGTCAAGTCTGATTTCATGTCTACAACCTGGGTCTGTTTCATGTATTACCCTTTTTCGCTCGGAATGACATTCCCCTTTCCGGAGCTTATCACCCAGTTCTTCAAAACTACCCGACTTTCGTACGCCCAAACCATGCCGATGGTCTGGAGAATCTTGTATTCTCTGGACCAGTTGAAACAAACCAGAAATCTCAACATTGGGATTCCTGAGATATGTGAAGCTTACAAGTTAAGAACCCATGGTTGTAGCCGATTTGTTCTTCAGGCTCGTACTTCTAACTCCCAGTTGATTCCCCGAGCTTCCCATAATGACCATGACTGGAAGAAGCGTTTTTTCTTTGTCAAGCGAGACTTGATTCCTGGGGACACGGAGTTGCCGTTGAAGTGGGTTGAGAAGGGTAGGATATTGATGTTTTTTGTTGTTGCTGATTTTCCGATATGTGTCTAACTTTTCTGTCATTTTCTTCTTTGCAACACCCAAGTTTGAGAACCTCATCAAGAAGCAGCCTGATTTCAAGAAGCTGGAAGCCATTTACCAGATCCCTGCCAGCGAGAGAGCTTTGATTCTTGAAGCAACAGCCAGTGAAAACAGCTACTCAGCCGACCACACTCCCGCCATGTCTGGTAAGTCTTTGCAGGATTCTGAATTGTTTACTTACTCGAGCTTCCCAGATATTAATAACCTGTTTTTGTCTGCAGGTTCCAAATCCAGCGCATCGTTTTCCTTGAAGGATCTTGACAGTCTTCTGAAGGTTAAGAAGGAGCAACTCGAGCATCCCCCTATCTCCAAGCCGCCTGTCAGCCGGCCAAAGGCCTTGGGTTCCAAGAAGAGGAAGGCCCCTGGAACTCCAGCAGCTCCTGTCGTGTACCTGAAATCTTTTGAAGATCTTGTCCCGTCTGAGGTCAGCAACAAGATCCTCTCTATGCAGACCATGATCAACCTGGTAAGAAGCTCAAGCAACAATTATATTAGTATCATACCTGTTACTGCCGCTGATTAGGATTCCTACTTGTGCAGGGTATCGAGAAGCTGAGCTTCCAGGCTATGGACATGGAGAAGAAGCTCGCCGAAGCCAACGAGAAGATTTAAGCCCAAGCTGAAACTGCCAAGGGTAAGACCCTTCTCTACGAGCATAAGCTGACGGAGCAACGTCAAGCCCTGGAAGCCAAAATGGCTGCTGATGCTGAAATTGGCCAGCTCTCGGCTGCCCGGAGCGTCCTGGAATGCAAAATTCAAATGGCAGAAGAGGCTGAAGCGGCTGGCTTTCAGGTGCCAGGTTGGGATATCACAGGCTGGAGGCTGGTCTTGGAATCGCTGGGAGGAGATGGTGATGGGGAAGGAAAGGATGGGACCGATGGTGGCTCCTCAAAGGTGATCCCGGACTCTCCGGTAGCGATGACAAGGGCTTATATGATCGAGCTGGGAGCGGGCCAGAAGCTGGAGGACGTGGTGAAGCCGGTGGAGGAGGAGAAGACAGTGGGCGATGAGGATAATGCAACAGTCTGAGCCCACTTTTTTATGTTTTTTGGTGGTTTTTTTGGTTGTCCTTGTGTTTGAAACAATTTCCTTTTTCCTGTAATGAACAAGCAACAAACAACAATGGTGGGGATCCTGGTGGAGGGATCTTGTGTTTACAAGACGAAACCAGGATTCCCAAAAACAATATTATGACCTTCGAGCTTCTCAAGTGGAGGGATCCTGAAGTTTTCAGGACGAAGCTTGAGAAGCTCATAATCTTCCGTAGTTAATAATATCAGTATCTTTTGGCTTCTCAAATTGTGATTCGTATTGAAATTTTTGGTTGGTAGAATTAGTTTATAAAAACTTATCAAACATCTAAAAAATGACTTGTATATTGGAAAACCATTCGAAATTTGAATAACATGTTAGGTTAGCTTAGATAGTAAAAACTGACCTTGGAATTGTACCTTAGTCGATTCTTTAATTCCAAATAACTATATCTTCTTTTACCTGATTTGGGATTCCTACGGGAATCCTGAATGCACCTTTCTCAGCATTCGTCACAGTTTTTTCGAAAACCTGAAACAATTTTGAGAGGCTTCTTGGCCTCCGGCCGAAGCCGATATCTCCAAGAATACACAAGTTAAAAATAAACTGGGGATAAACACGGGATTCTTGGGACTAAGCCAAAACTGGGGACAAGCCCATACGTATGTGACATGAAAATGCCAAAACCTTAGATAACACGTCAGTGTTATAAACCTTGAGAATCCGCCCAGCAGCCTCCAGTGACAAGATTGTCAGCCACCCCTGGAGTGGACTGGTCCGGCCACCTTTAGCGTACCGGGGGACAACGTGCGCTACTGGCGAGGGTCGTGCGCTACTGGCGATTACCCAATCTTAGGAGAGGAGTTAGCCTCTCAAACCTTAGAAGGTATGCGGGAAACCTTAAACGTAGGAGAGGTGGCCAACCTCTAACTGGGGATATACCCAAAATTCTCTAGGATTCTCAAAATCTGCAAAACACTCAACGCTTGGTGAGGGGTGGGTGTTAACCTAGCTAACACCACTCCGATGCTTAAGTCAGTATCTTATCACAAAAATAATAAGAATTAATTGAAATAGGATTAGTATACGTACCTTGGATTTATATATTGAGGATCCTTGGGATTCTGCCTCAGATTCTCAACGGGATTCTCACATAAAATAAGCTTTGAGGTGTATGGCATTCCAAGCTCTTGGCAGAGGTTCTCCTTCCATATTTACCAAACGGTATGCCCCCTTACCCTCTTCAGAATCTATAAGGTAAGGGCCTTCCCACTTGGGTGCTAACTTCCCGTCAGCAGGATTGGTGGTATTCTGAAAAGCTTTCCTCAAGACCAAGTCACCTACCTGAAATCTTCTTAGCCTGGTGTTTTTGTTATAAGATTTCGCTATTCGCTGTTGATAAGAAGCCATCCGGATTTTGGCCATATCTCTGAGCTCCTCAATTGTTTCGAGATCCTGAAGGAGATTCTGGCTATTGGTTTCAGGATCCTGGCAGTTGACTCTGGCTGTCGGGAGTACCATTTCTGTAGGGATCACAGCTTCTGCCCCGAACACTAACGAAAATGGTGTTTGGCCAGTAGCATTTTTAGGTGTAGTTCTGTCTGCCCAAAGGACAAATGGCAGCTCCTCAGCCCATTTACCTTTCTTGGAGCCCAACTTCTTCTTGAGATTGTTGATGATGATTTTATTGCTGGATTCTGCCTGCCCATTAGCTTGAGGGTGGACATGTGTTGAAGTGATCATCTTGATGCCCCAGCTTTCACAAAAGCTTGTTGTTCTCTTGCCTATAAACTGGGAGCCATTATCGCATATGATCTCTGCCGGAATCCCAAATCTAGTGAGGATGTTCCTCTTGATGAAGGATATCACTTCTTTCTCTCTTACTTGAACATAGGCTTCTGCTTCAATCCATTTGGAAAAGTAATCCGTCATGGCAAGCATAAACACTTTTCCTCCGGGAGCCTTTGGAAGCTTACCCACAATATCCATGCCCCATTTCATGAATGGCCATGGGGATACTATAGGATGCAGATGCTCAGCAGGTTGGTGTAGGATATTGCCATGCCTTTGACAAGCATCGCATTTCTGTGAGAAGATCGCGGCATCCTTCTTCATGGTTGGCCAATAGTATCCGAACCTGAGAACCTTAGAGAACAGTGCCCTGCCCCCGGTATGGTTCCCACAATCTCCACTATGGATGTCTTTAAGCACCTCTAGAGCTCCTGCCTTTTCTAAGCACCTTAAGTAGACACCTGCAAGAGATCTTTTATATAGAATATTATCAATTATAGTATAGGATACTACCTTTGTGCGAAAAGCTCTGGGGTTCTCGCGCTTGGGAATCTCCCCATCTTTGAGTTATTTCCGGATCGGGTATGTCCAGGATTCCTGGGCATCTTCAGGATTCTCAACATTTGCACCTGCGTTATCTTTAACAGCCTGAGCTTCCTGTAGAGCTATCGCTGGCGTCAAAATGTGAGTTATTGAAATTTTGACATTCTCAGGAATCCTGAGTGATGACGCCAAGTTTGCCAAGGCGTCGGCTTCTACATTATCTTCTCTTGGTACCTGCGAAATATTAAAATTTTCGAAAAATAGAGACAATTTTTTAACAATTTCAAGATATTTGATCAGATTCTCCCCTCTCACTGCATAAGAGCCATTAAATTGGTTAGTTAATAAGAGAGAATCAACAAACACTTGTATGGATAGGATTCCCATATCCTTAGCCAGCTGCAATCCAGCAATTAAAGCCTCATATTCAGCTTCATTATTGGTAGCCTGGAATTCACAGGATATGGATAAAGGTATTATGTCCCCCTGTGGCGATTTTAGCAGGATTCCCAGCCCTGTTCCTCTGACATTCGAGGAGCCGTCGGTATAGAGGATCCAGTCTTCTTTGAGCTTCTCGAGTTGCTGGACTTCCTTTTCAACTTCTGGTTCAATGTCACTGCTGAAATCCGCCACAAAGTCAGCTAATGCTTGGGATTTGATTGCTGTTCTTGGTTCATACTTGATGTCGTAGGCACTCAGTTTGACTGCCCATTTAGCCATCCTTCCTGACATTTCCGGCTTCCTGAGAACTGCCTTGATAGGATAGTTAGACATCACAATTATAGTATGGGTTTCAAAATAATGCCTAAGTTTAGTGGAAGCCATTATGAGAGATATAATTAACTTTTCAAGGTGAGAATACCTGGATTCTGCGTCTAGCAGAGTTTTACTTACATAATATACCGGATGCTGCTGACCTTGATGATTTTTTACCAGGACTGCACTAATTGA
Source organism: Deinandra increscens subsp. villosa (assembly GCA_039602395.1). NCBI lineage: Eukaryota > Viridiplantae > Streptophyta > Magnoliopsida > Asterales > Asteraceae > Deinandra > Deinandra increscens. Next base: position 24,173 of record JBCNJP010006748.1, on the reverse strand, counting down.
GCTTCCGGAAACAGCGAGATATAAATATAGCGGCTCCCCATCGTCTGGTTTCATCAATAACGGGGCTGCTGACAGATAGTCTTTTAGGCATCTCAGGGCTTCTTCATGCTTCTCAGTCCATTCGAACCTCTTGTTTTTTCTCAGGATATCATAGAAATCCTTACTTTTTTCTGAGGATCTTGAAATGAACCTGTTGAGCGCTGCGATTCTCCCTGTCAACCTTTGTACTTCTTTAACATTCAATGGGGACTTCAAATTTAGGATCGCTTTGATCTGCTCTGGACTTGCTTCTATCCCTCTTTCAGTAACCATGTAGCCTAGGAATTTTCCAGCTCGCACCCCAAAGTGGCACTTAGAGGGGTTGAGCTTCATGTTATACTGATCAATGATATCGAAAGCTGTTTGGAGATCCCTGACATGATCTTCAGCCTTTTTGGATTTCACTACCATGTCATCTATGTAGACTTCCATCGTGTCCCCCAGTTGCTCTTTAAACATCATATTAACGAGCCTCTGGTAGGTGGCACCTGCATTTCTCAAACCAAAGGGCATAGCAGTATAACAATATATACCTGTTGGAGTCATAAATGCCGTATGCTCCTGATCGCATGGTTACATCTGAATTTGTTGGAATCCTGCCGAGGCATCCATAAAAGTGAGCATCTCGTGACCAGCCGTGGTATCCACCATAGCATCAATATGAGGAAGTGGAAACGGATCCTTAGGACAGGCTTTGTTCAAGTCTGTGTAGTCGACACAAACTCTCCACTTTCCATTCTTCTTCTGGACCACCACCACGTTTGCCAGCCATCTGGGGTACTTGACTTCTCTGATTATCTTTGTTTTGAGAAGTTTGTCGACTTCCACCTGGATGATTATATTCTTCTCTGGAGCAAATTTTCTCCTTTTTTGCTGTATAGGCCTGAAAGAAGGATCTAAACCAAGTTTATGAGTAATTACATGTTTAGGGATACCTGTCATATCTTCATGCTTCCAGGCGAAAGTTGAGGTCCTGGCTTTGAGAAGCTGGAATAATTCATGCTCAACATTTGTTGGGATGCTTGTTCCCATGAGCACCTGGATTTCGGGATTCTCAGGGTCTAGAGGCACTTCTTTGACTTCCAGCTCCCTGTCCTCCTACAATTCAGGTGCCTTTTTCAGTAATTGCTATCCCTTCGTCACCTTAGTGGTGTTCTTCATCGAAGTTGAATAACAGTTCTTAGCTTCCTGCTGGTCGCTTTCAATTCTCACAACTCCCCAGGGTGTAGGAAGCTTGATACATTGATGATAAGTTGAAGGGACTGCCTTCATCTCGTGAATCCATGGCCTGCCAAGAATAATATTGCAACAAGAGAGAGAATCTATAACACAGAATTTTTGCATAGAGTTTACCCCTTCTATATATACCGGCAGCCTGATATCCCCAACGGTGCTTTTAGTTTCACCGCTGAAGCCAACTAAAACTGAGGATCTTGCAACTATTTCAGTTTCCGGGATCCCCATCTTTTTTAATACATCAAGACGGATTATATTTACTGAGCGATCCTGCGAACAAAATGGTTAGCAATATATAAAGTAACCATGAGACTATCATGATGAGGATCCTGAACATGAGAATGATCACTCTCATCAAAGGATATAAGCTTGTCCTGAGTTAGGGTGGTGGTCCGGACAGGCTTGTCACCCTGTTCAGATTTGGATTCCTTAGCATGTTTCTTGGCTGAGGAATATGAAGTGCCGCAGATGTCTGAGCCTCCTGAGATGAAGTTGATTATCTGGGCATCCTGGGGTGGAGAAGCTGCTCTCTGAGGCACCTTATCGGCTTCCTGAGTCTTTATCTTCTTTCTGCCAATTAGTTCTTTAAGATGCCCCTTGCTGAGTAGATAGCTGATTTCCTTTCGGAGTGCTATACATTCATCTGTTAGGTGGCCGAAATCTTCGTGGAAGGCACACCATTTGGTCTTGTCTTTCCAGGATCCTTGCTTGGTATCCTTCCTGGGCCATCTCGCTTTTTCACCTAGATCCTGCATAGCACACATCAAACCACCAATGTCAACGGAAAAACAGTATTCAGATACCTTAGGATACTCTTCTTCATCATCGTCTTGGTCGACGACATTGACTTTGTGATTTTCCGGTCTGGAGTATGGACGAGATCTGTATGGCTTCCCGGGGGATTCCGCCTTCTTGCTGTTAGGGTCATATTTAGGAACCTCCAATCTTTGGTGGATCCTTTTGTCATCTTCCAAACGGATAAATCTCAAGGCTCTACTGCGTACTTCGTCAAGGTTCCTGCAAGGAGCCATGACAAGGTCATCATAAAAACGTGAATCTTTGGAGAGCCCCATTTTGAAGGCTTCCACGGCTGCTGCCATATCTAGATTAGGAAGGTCATCATAAAAACGTGAATCTTTGGAGAGCCCCATTTTGAAGGCTTCCACGGCTGCTGCCATATCTAGATTAGGAATCTCGAGAGATTCTCGTCCAAATCTGGCAATGTAATCCCTGAGAGGCTCATCCGGCTTCTGAATTATTCGGTATAGGTCGCCTGTGAGCTTCTCAAAGGTCCTGCTGCAAGAAAATTGATTGTTAAACAAGTTAACCAAGTGAGAAAATGATGTAATAGTGTTAGGAGGAATGCTCAGTAGCCATTTCATGACTGGTCCTGTTAAGGTTGAACCAAAGACTTTGCATAGACAGGCTTCTTTAATTCCTGCCGGAATGGGATTGATCTCCATACGCTCCCGGTAATGTGCCACGTGTTCTTCAGGATCTGTGGTTCCATCATAGAGCTTCATGCTTGGAGTCTAGAAACGCTTCGGGATCTCCACCTGAGATATCGGCCAGGCAAATCTGGAGATCTTGTGGCTTTCCAAAGGAACTTCAGGGATAGGTTTCAGGATCCCTGGAACATTTGATATCATTTCTTTCAACTTCTGGAGCTCCCTGGCGATAGTTGGATGAATACCTGCATCATAAGGAGCAGCCTGGTTAGAAACAATAGGGATTGAATTGGACATGTTACCTGGGTCAGGGATCTGGACTGGAATCCCGGAACCATATCCATAGCCCGCTGGGAAGCTCGGCTCTGTGGTGGTCGCTATTTGCATGGGGATAACGTCTCCGTCATGCACTTCTGAGGAGCTGGTCTTAAAGATTCCTGCAGAAACAGAAGGGTTATGTGTATTGATATCCTTGAGGGTTCTGGCTTGGATTCCCAACAGAAAAAGGATATCCTTGAGACGGCAAGGTTGAGGATCCCAATAATGATGGAATCCAAGGACTCTTATAGCGTGACTGTGAGGATTCTGGTGGGAAAGCTCCTGAGAATCCAGCGGTACTCTCCACGTTTCCAGCGGTTTGAGAAGTTATTGTAGGAGCTGTAGTGAAGCCTGATGCTGATTTGTAATTGTAGCGAGACGGATCTGAGGATCCTGAAGCATTGAAATCAAGATGCTTAGGAAACAGAGGGCTTTGTTCTTCCATGGGCTTCCTAGATTTCTTTAGCTCTTCAATCTCCTTCATCACCGTTAAGTTGGTTTTTTCTTGCTGATCCATTTGATTCTTTACCTGCTTAATCAAGGAAAACAAATCATTGTTAGTAATAACAGGATCAACAGATTGGACCTGGGATCCTGTGAAGACAGGATAATCAGTTTTTCTCGGCTGCTCGTCCACTTTCTTCTGACGGTCATTGGTCTTCTTCTGGCTTCCTGAAAGGGAAGGAATAGGAGGAATGGAGGACGATGTAGAGGCCGAGACAGCTTTTTGCGGGTTTGACATTTTCGGGATTGGAGATCAAATGAAGTGAATGATATATGGGATTTTGGTAGGATTAAGCACCACTTGGCCCACGGTGGGCGCCAAACTGTTTTGGTCAAAAATTCACTTAGGAATCCTGTATTCCAAACTTAGATTGTGAGGTAGTGTGCTTAACTATCAAGTGAACAAATAATCCAAATTGGGATGATAACACGAGAATTTTAGCAAGGAAAACTCCAGAATCCTTCGAGTTGCCCATAGGAATCCTGGATAAAAACCTCGGGTGCCGGCTGAAAAACCGCCACCAAGTCAATATTATTAATGATCAAGCGAATCGTTACAACGGGTTGGAGGTTTGATCGATCAGAGCTATGTGATACAATGACTCGTTTTTGTAAGTAAGCTAGTGAAAGTGTGTTGTGTTCCTACTGATCGAATCCTCGATTTATAACAAATACAATAATAACAAACTTTCCGGGATTCCCGGGATCCTATCGCCCCACTAATTCGACCGTTAAGGGCTTCTCCGTTCACTTGGTCCACGATCTTCTTCAGCTGGAGCGTAAGTTTCGGAGGTAGTTGATGACTCCGGTGATACCTGGTCAAATAAACATGTGGCAAATATGAGGGTTAGTAAAAATAATAAAGTCAGGATACCTGAGTTTACGAGATTCTCAGAAGACAATAGGATTCTTGAACTGTCTGAGCTTCCTGTGAGCATCCTGAAAATACACCCTCAACAATAATCATCACCAAACTAAAACAAACAAATATGGATGATATCTCTTAGTAATCCCGCCTTCTGGTCGTGATAACGCATATACGGTCGGTCATGAGAATCACTCATCAAGGACATAAAGGCTTGGGCAAGGGTAATGATATTCAACAAAAGAACATAATTATATATATGTACTATGTATATATAAGTTAAAACATGGGGTTTGATAAAGTATTGAATGTACCGAGTTACTCGGATATCTAGAAGTTGGTGCGAACTGGAAGGGTGGCGCCTATACACTGGGGTTTCTGGCATAGTGAGTGTTTACTTATAGGAATGCACCTCTTCATAAGTATCACTAAAAGAATACTTTTTCCCATAAGGGGCAAAATGGTTATTTAGACAAGTGGATGTTAAACCAACAAGGGATTGGGTTTAGGATAAAGGGGTTAGCCGTAATGACCGCTTGTAACATCTAGGATGTCTTGCTAGGGACATCACGTTAAAGCAAGTTAGTTTCATGAAGGAATAAGGCAAGAAACTACTTCGCAACCTAAGGTGAGTCCTATGAGCCCTCTTTTAAACTCTTTAAATGCTTTAAACCGTTTTGGGCTGATATACATAATGTTTTGTGAAAATACTCTCAATTGTTATAATTGCTTGTTAAATGTATTGATTATATGGTGATGATTAGAGGAAAGATAGATTGCCATTTCGATATTTCTAGTAGAATAGATTAAGGATGGTAATCGAGAAAAGATTGGTGAGTAAGGGGCTTCTGAAACAAGAAGTTAAATAGTGTTATCTCAATGGTGTCAAAACCAAGCGTCAAAGCTAAGCGGCGTCAAAGCCAGAAAGCGTCAAAGCTATATAGTGTCAAAACTAAAGAGACCATTGCTACACGATGTGTTCGTAAGGCAAATAGAAACACTATTTCCCTAAGATAGCACTTAACATCAGGATACGTTCTTAATGTGAGATAAGGATGACAAAGCAACAGAAGGTTAGTCTATTCATGAGATTAGGGTATGTGAATATATGTGCTATATGCTTTGTGTTTGATTGTCTAATTGCAGAAATGTGTTTGACAGACCTAAGTGCCTTCGAAAGGTAAAGTTTTCCAAAAACGTAGAACTCACCAGCGTAAGCTGAATTGTTAAGTTATGTATGTCAGATGAGGCTGGACCTTCGGATCAAAAAGGGAAGGCTGAGATGTGAGCAGGAACTAGGAGGCGTACACTATCAAGACAATGTCAAGCTATCAAGAGAAGACATTTTCGAAGACTGGCATGGAGATATTTATTTCTCTTTCGTATTTGTCTCTCTTACTATGTAATGCTTGGCATATGAATAAAAGTTTTTATTTCCGATGCTTTAGTAATCTTTGCCGTACCTTGTGTTCTGTTGGACTCGGTCTGCCCAAGACACATACTAGATTGATGTGGCTAGTACGTTATGATCCAAGACGGGTCATACCCAATAACGAGCTAGACAAACACCCAATGGATATTTATTTAGATATGATCAATTAAATAAATGTCACTTATAGAAGATAATTAGAAATCGGTTTCTAATTAATTGAACTTGTATTAAATCATGTGGATGATTTAAATTATAGAAGCAAGATAAAAATGTTATTTAATTGGTTAAATAACATGTTACATAACATATAAAAGGTTATATGTTATACTGCATTTTAGTACACAACATGTAATGTGTTACATGACTTAAGCATAGTGTCTAAATGAACAAAGACTAGAAAATGGACTAGGTTCATTGGAGGGTTTTAAAAGATTTCAAAAACCATTTTCCCCCTCCTTTTTCCCCCTCTAGAGGCCGGCCTCCCACCCTCTTTATGAGGGTGGTTGAGCCTTTTTATTTAAACAAGGCATGCAACCTTGTTTAAGGGACTAGTCATTCATTACTTGCTTCTCCAATACTCAAGTTTCTCTCTCTATCTCTCTCCCATCCGTTTTTCCTTAAAGGAAATCAGCCCCAAGGGTGAAAAAGGGTGTGGAATTCGGATTCAAGCAAGAAGACAAAGAGTGTTCATCTTCACCAAATCCTAGCAACAAAGGTGTTTGTTGTTCGAGCTCGTGGGTATCATCACTTTAGGCTTTCAAGTTAGATAGCAAGCCGGTTCATTCACATCATCTTCTTCATAATCTTGAGCTTGGAAGAAGGTAAATCTAAAACCCCCTATGGTTGGTTTTAGTTTTGATAGCATGCATACATATTTGGATCCTCGGTTTGGGCTTTGATAAACAATGTTAAAAATCGGTTTTAACATTAACTAACATGATATATGATTTTGTTTTCCGCTGCATTTTCCATTTTAAAGAGTTAAAATGGCTTTGATAATGTTCTTAAAACCCAACAATGGCATCTAGAGCCGCTTATATGGATGCATACTTCAAAGAGCTAGTTGGTTAGCTCCACAAAGCTCTTGGTTTTGGTTCCTCATACCACAAACCGAAAGTTTTGTTCATGGTTTCCCTTTGTCTTTCAAGATGCTTCACTAACATGCATGTGGTTATCTTGAAAGATTAAAGCATTTTGTTGTTTTGTTGTTTGGACAACAAATCCACGTTTTTGGTTTTGTGTTGGACCGAAAAGGGAAATGGGTTAAAAGGGAACCATTTTTACACTTGTACATATGGATGTATTTTTAGATATATGTTTGGTGCATAAAGCCTAGCCAAAAGACCTTGTGATTGTTTGTGGTGAATGTTTGTGCTTGTTGTAATTATTCAAGAGTTGTAATAATTTCAGTTCCTCATTTTGGGCATGTAATCTATTTATTTCATTTGGTATGTAATGTAATAGATTAGGTGCATTTTGTTTTACTAGAAAAAATGTATTAGGATCCATATATTGTAAAAGGGAAGAATGCACAAGATGGAGGATCTTGGATGCCCAAAGGAGTGAAGCAAAACACAACCAAAGGAGGCCACTTGAAGCATTTGGATGCGGGGTCAAGTGGGAGTTCACCTACACATCACTTGTGTGATCTTGTCCCTTAGGAGAGACCTTGACACACACTTGTTTCGGCTAACAAGTGTTGTCAATAGTTGGCTATGGCTATGCACCTATTTTATTATGCTTGTGTGGTTGTTTATTTTCATGTTTGGATGATATTTGGATATGCATGCTAAAACAAACTAATAAACATTAACAAGCTAAAACCGGTTCTTAAAATATCATTAACAAAGACTAATACTAAGGGTTTTAGTAAGTTGATGATGATTTACTAATAAAATGGTTTTTATTAAAAGGACCATGAAATATGGATTTCAAACAACACTAGGGTACTATACATTTGAATGCATGTGAATTGTATGGTACATAGAGTTTTCTACACTAGAATTATGAAAACAAAAAACGACCCGTTTCAAAAACAAGTTTAAACGCCATCCTTTTATATAACACTCAATTTGCTTGTAAACTCTTTATGGGATAAAGGTCACCTAACCATATTTGAGGGAACTTGTAAACTTGGGGTAGGTTTACCATATTTGTGGGATAAAGGTCACCTGACCACTTGTATGTGTAAATCTACATGTGTGTATAAGTAGGACAACTTGATTTGGAGACCATGTGAATAGGGTCACCGAAGCATGGGGAACCAAAGGCGTTGATGGGATTAAACATGCCAACTAAACATAAGATGTTTAATCGATCCCATACTACTAGAAGTTGCAAAGAGTTGTAATTGTCAAACGTTGACTACCTTGTTAATTTAAGTCATGGGATAAAGGTCACCTAACCACAACTTAAATGTAACGTTGGATTCTAGGTTTTAATTTATTAATTGTCTATGAGACATAAAAGGGTATTAATTAAATTAAAAGGATAATATTGATATCGAAGATACTTAATAGAACTTTGTTAAAATTTTGTAGATGGCCAATCATAACGAAATCATCCCCGCCACAAACGTCCATAACCTATCACTAAGATCCATCTTAGACAAGTACTTACTTTCAAAATGCACATCCATATACACTCCTTCAATCTATGAGTGTCCTTGGGTTATTCTGTTTCTCTAAAGGGAAAACGAAAGCTTCTAAAATTTGTGGACAATTCTAATATTTTCTTTTTTGTATTTGTTATTTTATAAGCATAGAGCCGCAAAAGAGAGCAGCAGAGACACAAGTGGAGGCACATAGCCCATAGCTGATGGATGGGTTCTTCAGTCTGTACTACATTAGTTGAGGTACGTAGCCCATAGCTGATGTCTCATGTGTTCAACATTTACACATCTTTTTTTGTCTGTAACTTATCTGATCTGATCTGTTATGGGGCTGATTTACTAATCTGGTAATCAGCCACTTCCTATGTTCTTTATACTTATTCCGAAGTTTCTTTTTGACATTTTCTTGATTACCATTATGGTTTAATTTACATTCCTACAGATAAAGAATGCATTGGCTCCAGGTGTTGTTGATCCCCATGGTACATGGCACAACTCTAAACTTGATATTGAGAGGTGTTCGTCAGATCAAATTGAGATCATACAAGGTCACACTAATCACCCTAAGTTACATTGTTATTGTATATTTGTAATTACATAGTTTCTATGGTCATATGCAAAGATTATTAATTTGCTTATCTGTAATTTAAAGTTTTAGGAAAAAAAAGTGTTTTGGATCAATCCAATTCTCCCTCGCTATCTTGACCCGTACAGGAAAAAGTTATGTTTTGATTCTATAGCTGTTTGACCTTTTAATTTACAGAATTTAGGCTGGAGTTCTTATATGCATTGGATGGATTTTTGGAACCTCTTCACCAAGTAGGGATGTTTATTAACTCCTGCTATGCGCACTGCCAAACTGAAATACAAGAGACGTGGTTTATGAGTGATTCACCCATGTTGAGTAACAAGGTAAAGTGGTTGCATTGATTTGAGAGACAATTTTTTTAAATACCAATCAAAATATTACTTATATTTTGCAGAATCAGACTCTAATCGCAATAAGAGCTAACGTGCTAGTTCTATTGAAGTTCCTGACAAAGAGGAGGTGATTGCTGCGTTGGTACCTAACGTTGAAGGAATGATAAAAGCCGACAAGAAATTACTTCACTAAAACAGTTGCAGGTTCATGAGTATCTGTAAAATGGAAAAAATAAAAATAAAAAGACATTAGGCTGTTAATTTTGTGGTTTACACAGGCTGTTCCATGGTCTAAACAGCCGGCACGAAAGGCATAAAACTAAAACCGGATCAACCAAAGTTTGGCCAGATAACTGCCAACTGGGCTTACCCTTCTGTTATAAACATCACATGTTCAAAAGGAGTTATGGACAATTTCACCCATTCCTTGCCTTTTCATTTCTCATGTCCATCACATGTACAATTTTTTTTTTAGCAAATCTGAGGAGAAGACAAAATCATTAAACGAAACAGCTCAAGAAGGTGGCAACTCAGTCAGTTTATCCCCAAACCCAAAAAATGAGATTAAAAAGATTGTCCCATCATAGAACGATGTAAGTTTAAGCTCTTATTGCACTATACATTTGGAAAATCCCCCAAAATGTATTAAAATTGCTTTAAACCTCCTAGATTGTTTTATTTTAAAGATCAGGTTTCATTGTAACAATAATAGTTTTTCTTAATCATTCTTAAAACATTAATTAATTATAAGCCTACCATGAAAGTTTGCAACCTATAAGCCTACCATAAATTTCTATTAGGTTTGAGTTCTTAGTGCATGTTTATGTTTCACATCATAACATCTGATTAGATATGTGTTTCTGCAAATTGGAGCCAAATATTGAACTGAACTACATGTACTACTTGTTAATCTGTGAATTAGCAGCTTGCTCACTGCCTCACATTATGGTTTATTATTCTCCTGTGTTGGTATTATTTTGTATGTGAATTCCTTTTTCACTTATTGCAGGATTGTACAATCAGATCATGTAATTTTGATACAGTCTAAACTTGGGTTTTGCATTCTCCTGAAAACATGGAACACATTACAATCGGCACAGAAGTCTATATGGCCCTTGCGCCTCTCCAATCAGTTGTATTCTTTGGTTTCCATCGCAGGATGAGTGTAACAGGTTTATTTCTGGACACTGATATTTTTTTAATACTTTTTTGATGCCATCTATTTATTTGGTCTTGTACAACAAGTCATATCCTCTTTCATCTACATAGCAAATGATAGACGAGAAAATAAAGACGAGAACCAATTTTGTGGTGATGTTTGTGCAGGGTGCAATCATGGTTGTGGGGGCTTCTAAACAAACAAAAGTTGCCACCAAGGATGGCCGAATCGGCATGAAGACCCAAATGCAGGTATGTATCATCTTGATTACTTCCATTATACACCTGTATAGAGTTCATTGATTCTTTTACAAATGCATATTTTGTTTTTTTCTTATGTATGATAGGTGCGTTTCGTGGCATGGTCGTTTTGTGTACCTCAGAATCATCATTAGGCAACAAAGTCATGTTGTAAGAATGCTACGGAGTGTTTGGTTTATTAGTATAGGTTATAGGTACCATTTATGATCCATTGTAAAGTCATTTTAACTTTGTAATGTTTTTTAAATATATGAAATGCATTATATTGTATTATTAGGTTAATATTCATTTAATGTAGAAAATAGTGATTCTATTAAAAAAATATTTTTTTTCCATTTTTTTTTAAATTCTTGACGCGCAATAATGCGTGTCATCTCCCTTTATGACGGGGGCTTCCTTGACGCGCATTTTATGACGCGCATTGAGCGTCATAAAATGCGTGTCATTGTTCGCGCGTCAAGAACTTCTTGACACGCATTTTGCGCATCAAGAAGCTTCTTGACCCCTCCATCCTTGACGCGCATTTGCGTGTCAAGAAGACCCTTTCTTGACACGCATTGCACGTCAAGAAATGCCTTTTTGTAGTAGTGTTTGCTTGGAATGCAGATTCAGCAGTTAAAAAGAATCATACTCCAATCTCAATTGCTTTAACTATTCAACATGTTGATAATGACAGCATTTTAACTGAGTCTGATTCTTCTTCAAGTGTATCTTTGGTTCAAGAATAATTACCAAGAGTTTCTACAAGTTCAAAGGTTGACGAGTTTGAATATCTTAAATGTAAAAGATTGCTTCAGCAGGTTGCAGGTTTTGAACAAAGATGTCAACTATCAACTGAAGAAATTGTGGTGCTCAAGAAAGAGGCAGAAGATTTTCAAAAGAAGTATTATGAATTAGTTCATGTTCATGAAGATGTTTTGAAGGAAAAGGCTCAATTGGCTGAGGAGTGTGCAAAGGCCAAAGCTGAAGCTTTAGACGCAGCTTAAGATTTTGAAAATCTGTTTGAGAAAAGTTATTCAGTTCAGCAAAAATATGAAGAAGCTACTACTCTTATTTCTACTACTGCTGTTACTGTTGAAAATTTGCAAAATAAGATCTCTATGCTTCAAGATGAGATTGTTTTGTACCGGGACAAGATAGAAGTATTAACTAAGGATGTTGAGATCTATAAACAGAAGAGAGAAAGTGTTCTTCAAGAACTGTTTCAAGAATGTGAGATCAAGAAGTTACAAACTTATGAATATGATGATCTCAATGCAAAGTTCATCAAGTCACAAAAGGAGGTGTTTGAAGCTCAACAACAGATCAATGATTTGAAATTGGAAATTTTAGAGCTAAAAAGACAAGTGAAGAATTGGAATTTGTCTCCGACATTGCTAAATTTCTTATACAAACAGGATCAAAGTTCAGAAAGTTCTCAAAAAGAGGTTGTTCACTTGGTTCCTCAACCAGTGGATTTAATTGAAGTTACTTCTGCTCCGCTTGATCCTAAGGCTGAAGGGCATGATTACTCAAAATTTGCCACTCCACCCAAGAAGAACAAGTCTAAATCTAAGAAGAAAGAGAAGTCTTTGGGTGAAGCTCCAAAATTTGTTTCAAAGTCTATGCTTCTGGAAAATAAAAAGGTTTTTAATAAGGTTGCTTCAAGTTCTTCATCTACAACCGAAGAAGAAAAAGAGTTGATTGAGAAGAACAAGCTGAAAAATATCAAAGATAAATTCACTAGTGACGCTAAGTCAAGAGTTGCTTCGGGTTCTTCGTCCAGTTCTTCAAAGACTCAAGGATTCAAACATAAAGGTTTGGGTTACGAAGTGCAAGAAGCACCGGTTCAAGCTAAGAAATTAGTGAAGGATGAAAAGGTTCCTAAAGCAAAAGTTGCAAAGAAATCACCATCTCAGAAGGAATTTTCTTATTATTCTGGAAGATCTTCATCTTCATGGAGTCCATCTCCTAGGTATGATTCTTCTGATGGTTTCTTTGATAATTTTCAATCTGAACATTCATCTAATTCTCAAAAATCAAAACAATTTTTAAACAGTTTTAGAGAACGAATTTGTTATGTATGTCGTTAACCGGGACATCTAGCTGCTGATTGTTCGACGACTGCATATATCCACAACACTGCCAAATATGTGGATAACAAAGGTCAAATTTTTGATAAACCTTGGTCTCCAACGATTAAATCAACTCGTAAATCGTCTTGGTCTAAACCGAGTACCTCGGTTGAATTTGATTCTGGTTCTGACCAAAAATTAAACATTTTACAAATGTGGAAACCGAAAGTTGTTTCCAAGGCCAACAAAGACTTTGTGGAAGACACCGGACGACCCGATGCTGTTGATTCGGGTCGATACCAAAGCAATTAATATTTTATTTAGTGTCAAGCAGGTGTTTCAGGAAGACCTTCCGGTGATTTGACAATTGTTGATTGTGAAATATTTGTTCTAATTACATTGCATTTCAAAATTAATTTTGTTTCAAAATACTAAAGTGCTAGTATTCGTGTTGGTTGATCCATTTTTCTTGGTTTTTCACTCCATCTCATTCTGAGGGGGAGTTTGTTTCTGCAAAATTCAAAAATAGTGTGTTGTTTTTCAAATAGTAAAAATGAAAATCTATAAATAGAGTTGTCATTTTTAGGGGGAGAAATTTTGAAAAAGACAAAAACATTGAAAAATGAGGTATTGTATCCAACATAATTGGGAAATGATGGTACATTGGCGGACATTATCTGACTCATGGATAAAATAGATGAAAAAGCCATAAGACCATTTGATCGATGTGCAAGGTAGGCTCAACAAATTAGAAAGTATAAAATGTGATATACACTAAATCTGATGCTTGACCTAGTGGACAACATCTTGATGCATATCTCATGATATATCAAGGAAAAGATATGTGAAAAGAAAAATGAAAAGTCACTGTGTATTCATGTGTTCATTTTGCAAAGATTTAAACTTCTTTGATTTTCTTTATTTTGTCAAACGATCGGACTTTCTCTGCGTGTCGAAAGACCGACCTGATCGTTGTTCGTTTGATGTTCTGCTTTATTTTCTTTGGTGTTTCGTATAACTCATCGGACTTTCTTTGTGTGTACGGGAGTACCGACCTGATTGTTGTTGAGTTATACAACTTCAACTTGTTTTATTTTCTTATTTTTTTACAATCATGGTTACAATCATTATGTGATTAAAATCACAAATGAGATCACAAAATGTGATAAGCAACAGCATATTTGAGTATGTCTGATAGTGTGGGGTACACTGGTCAATGCAAACTTAATCAATACCTTAACATATCCAGATGTTATGAGTATGATTGTGCAAGAGTTTAAAGTTGGAAAAATTATATCTGCAATCGGCATGGCTTATGTGCTTCAGTAATTGAAATTGAAATGTAGTTCAGCATGTTATGACCAATATGATCCCAAGTTGTGATCTTTCTAACAAAAGACTAAAATAGTGTCTAATTCTGTAATGCCTTTACTTTTCTTATCAGAAATACCAAAAAGATTTTAGGTGTGTTTTGATATAAAATTTCTAAAAGCCAAAAAGATTTTATTTCTTATTTGTTTTCGATTGATAAACAAGAAATACAAAATCAATTTCTAAAATCAAAATATCTTGGAGTCTCGAAGATACATTTTGCGCCAAGATTATTTATGTTGGCAGGTTTCTAAGTGGGAAGAGAACATCACAACTTCAAGTCTTCTGAAGATTGTTGATAAAGAGATTACACATGATGCAATATCAAGTATTCAAGATTGAACTCATCGTCAAGATCGAGGAAGAGTTTGATTGAAGATACAAGATACAAGTTTGGATAGAGGAGATGATACTGCACATGCCGAGGGGGAGTTTGTTGATACATGGTCCTTGATCGTCATGTGAAGAATCGAATACAAGACGGATCACACAATATAGATGAGGTCCGAACTCCCAGTGAACCTGGAGTTCGGACAGCTCCGATCGTGTGGCCGAACTTGAGGTTCGGCCAATCGTATTTCAGCTTGTATAAATAGATCATCTTGTATAGAATTGTTAAGCTTCCGAGTCATATCTTCTCTGTGTACTTTGTGGTCATCTCTGTGGTTAATACAAGTCATTTTTATTTACTCTCTGTGTTTTAATCGTTTACATTGATTTCATTACGACCAAGTAGAAGATCCACACACTCAAGCAATTTCAGGGTGATCAAGACAGTTTCTCGCAATGTGACCAGGAACTCCACGATTGAAACAAGTTTGCTTCTTTAGGTAGCAGTCAGATGTGTTTCCACTTCTATTTTTACATTGCTTCAAGTTGGTTTGCTTCGGTTGCGAAGGTATCAGCACCGTTGGTTTTTTAGGTGCTGAATTTTCAACTGGATCACTAGCTTGGAAAGTTGAGTCTTTGGACTGCTCTTGCTTCTTTGGATAATATGGTTGATATGGTTTATGCAAACAATTTTGTGCCAAGTGTCCAGGCTTTATGCAAGTATGGCATGATTGTTTCTTTGGAAAAGCAGGAGGCTGAGAATATTGTCGCCCAATGGATTGCCATTTTGATTTTGCAACATTTTTATGAATCCAATATGTTTTGCCATCAGGATGAGTGGACAAAACATACTCCCGTTTTATCGGCTGGTGTTGTTCATAAGCATTGTAAACTTCAGGATACGGGACAAAGTCTAAGGATTTGGATTCCCTTTCTTGTTTCACATTCAACACATTATCAGGTTTTCCAAGCACAAACACACTAGGGGTTGGGGAACCAGCAACCCGTGGTCCCTTCTCATTTTTCAAAGATTTCACATGACCATCATTCTTTCCAATAGAAAACACACCAAACGACGTTAGATCACAAAAAACATTTTATCCAGTAAGTTTTGATGCGGACTTGGACACTTCAGTAGTAAACTTAGGAAATTCAACTCTGTCAGATTTAGAGTCATTGCATTCACTGTCCTTCTCAACAGTTACATTATCTGTGCATGAAATAGCTTTGTTAGTGTGACTAAGAGGTGCAAAAATTTTGATTGGACATGAAGCAAGTTTTCTTTAAATAGAGACACTTTCCTTTTTGCCACATATTGTAGTTGCTTGAAAAGCAGATAATTTTTCCTTTTCCTCAATAGTAAGAGGCATAGAAATTATGTCACACATTAAAGGGGGAGGAACAGTGTGAGTAGATGGTTCAATGTTTTCTTCAGAGTACAGTCCTAACCCTGATTTTTCTTTCACATGTCTAATTCTTTCATTAGAGTTATAAAAATATTAATTAGCTTCCATCATGTTTAAATGAACTGTCTGATGTTTGCCTAAGGTAGATTGGACAGTGCTAAGTTTAGTTCTATGTTCTAGAACTTCTTTATTTAAATCTTCTACCTTAGTTTCAGATATTCTAAAAAGACACTTGTAATCACTTAGTTGATGTTCAACGTATTTAAGTTCTTGTTTGGCAGCTTCATATTTTTCTCTAGAAAATTCTAGTGCGATCCTTGCATTCTGTAACTTCTTGTTCAGTTTTCTCGCAATTCAAACATTCATAAGTATATTTAGATTTCCAGTCTTCAATTAAAGATTGACATGCCGTGTTTGAACATTCCTGAGTTAAGTGGCCATTTCTGCAAAAACAACAAAATTGGCAAAATCGTGAATAGTGTCAAAAACTTCAAAAGCGAAAACGGAGGCCTTAGAAGTGAATTTTTGGGTTTGATACGGAGGACAATGGCCGTAAGGCGAGTGAAAGATTAGATCTCATCACGACGGTCGTTTTGGCTAGTATTAGGGTTTCTAACTCCAAACGGTTCTCAGATTACGTCCGTTTTAGTGAACGTTGGTCAAAATTGCACTTTTGCCGCAAAATGGAGGCCGAACCGAAAACTCGAAGGCCCGAATCGAAAACTCAATATTCGAACCGAGAACTCATTTTCGGGACAGAGAACTCCAATACCGAACCAAAAACTTGAAATTGGGTCGAAAACTTGCTGAATCCGAACCGAAATCTCTCCAACAGACCTGAAAACCTGAAAAATCAGTTCGAAAACTTGTGATTTTTTACGATAAACGAAACTGCAAACCTGTAAAACTTGGTACAAATTGTCAAATACTTGAATCCAGATATCGCGTGTGCCTCGAAACTCTTGTTTCTTGGCTCTGATACCAATTATAGGATCATAATCGACCAAACAAGATACCTAAACCCTATACAATGCGGAATTCATGTATAGAATCGATTCAAGAACAGAGAGGATCAAGAATATGATGAACACAATAATATAAAAATATCATTAAACCTAAAAACTGATGCACACGAATTACTCTAACTCGTCTGGTACAACCGGTTCATAAAACCGAAATCCCAAGATGCTCCCCCTAGGTCACGTAATTTCTCTCTCAAAATGGCCTACCATAAACAAGGAGGCTTATGTGTGTTTATATAGACATACACATAAGCTTACGAGGCTTCCCAAGCCCAAGCCCACAATATCCTAATTAATATGTTTTAACCCACTAAGCCCAGCCCAACTTATTTAATATTACAAGCCTCATATTCCTAGCCTCTACACTTTTGAGACTAGCGACTAGCAATTAAAGAATATCCACACATAGATTCCAACAAGTATCACACAATTTGGAGTATCACACATAGAGCAACATAGAATTGCATGGCTGTTTGCATAATAAAGAGTTAAGGGTTTTTGAATAATGATACATGTTACACCCCAAAACGAGAACAGACAAAGACACCACGAAATGAGACGGTTAGACCCGAAGATGACCTTGATGACTAGATGAGTTAGCAAAAAATAAATAAATACTTTAATTTCATGACTCAACCGATTCGATGACTCCTTAGTGATTTGATGGGGCGATATGTACTTTATGATAGTAAGGGTCATTCCTAAAGTTAAGGACATAATTATAAGGTCCTAAGAATAACATATTTTCAATGACGTCAAATGGGGACAAAAGATAGTCAAAGTTATCATGACATGCATAAAAATATTCACAACATACATGCAAGCACGTGACCTATTCTAGATTTACCATCAACATACACATCATAATCTTGATCTAATCATTACGAGCGTGCTTGATAAGGATCTAATCAAGATACCACATAAAAATCTAATCGTGATCATGAAATTCATAGATCTATTGTGTTGATACATTGTTCTTGGTCGTCATGTGAAGTATCAAATACAAGACAGAGTGATGCATGTATGCTGTGATCCGAACCTGAGGTGAATTCCAATTCGCACTCACACGAACCTGGTCCGAACTGGAGGTTCGGCTGATTGGGTTTATGCTTGTTTAGTTCAACTATAAATAGCATTGTCTTGTATAGAGATTAGAACTTTTGGATATATCATATGTGTGTGTTTTCTGTGTAACCTCTCAGTGGTCTAATACAAATCCTTTGTATTTACTCATTTTGTTCATCATTTAACATTGATTTCGATACGATTGAGTAGACGATCCACCGCTCACGCATTTTCAAGTGGTATTAGAGCTTTTGGTTCAAAATTAGAGCTTCATTTAAAGAAGAAGTTGCTAAATCGTTGGTGAAAGAGAAAAAATTGAAGGAAATCAAAGCTCAATATACAAGAGAAGCAAAAGGCAGAGAAGCAAAAGGCAGAGAAGCTTCATGTTCTTCATCTGATTCTACAAAGAATTCTAGTATTAAGCACAAAGGTTTGGTCTATGTAGTAAAAGAAGTGTCTGTTCCAGCTAAACAACCAAAGAAGAAAGAAAAGGTTGTGATGATCAAGAATCCAAAGAAATCTTTATCTTCGACAAAACAAGATTTTAATTCTTCTGTAGGATCTTCATCTGAATCAAAGGTATCTTTACGGAGTCCATCTCCGAGGTATGATTCTTATGATGATTTCATTGATAATTTTGATTCTGATCACTCTTCATGCTCTCAAGATTCAAGGAATTTTTCAAATGTTTTTCAATTTCATGAGAGACTTTGTTCTTTGTTATGCATGTCATCAACCTGGATATCTTGTTGTTGATTGTCCGAGGACTGCATATATCCACAACACGGCAAAATATGTGGATAACAAAGGTCAGATTTTTGATGAACCGTGGTCTCCAAAAGTCAAATCAACTCGTAAGCCGTCTTGATTCAAACAGAGTACCCCGATTTATTCTAATTCTGGTTCTGATCAAAAATCAAAATCTTTCAAAATATGGAAACCAAAGATTGTTTTCAAGGCCAACAATGACTATATGGAAGACACCTGGCGACCCGGTGCTGTTGAATCGGGTCGATTCCAAAGCATCTAATGTTTTATTTGGTGTCAGTAGGTATTTCAGGAAGACCTATCGGTAATTGCAAAGATTGATGGTGGTGAAATATCTGTGATAACTTAAATTGAATTTTCAAATCATTTTTGTTTTCAGAATGCTAAACTGCTAATATTCGTGTTGGTTGATCAATTTCTGTTTGTTTTTCATTTCGTCTCATTCTGAGGGGGGGGGGGTTTGCTTTTGGAAAATACAAAAATAGTGTGCTGTTTTTCAAATATTAAAAATGAAAATCTAAAATAGAGTTGTCATTTTTAGGGGGGAGAATATTTGAAAAGACAAAAACATTGAAAAATGCAAAAATCCAAAAACAGTGATAAATGAGAAATTGTATCCCACATGATTGGGAAATGATGGTACATTGGCTGACATGGATAAAAAAGATGAAAAAGCCATAAGACCATTGTACAATGTGTAAGGTAGGCTCGGCAAATCAGAAAGTATTCAAATATAATATATACTAAATCTGATGCTTGACCTAGTGGACAACATCTTGATGCGTATCTCAAGATATATCAAGAAAAAGATATTTGAAAAACAAAATGAGAAGCCATTGTGTATACATGTGTTCATTTTGCAAAGATTTAAACTTATTTGATTTTCTTTATTTTTTCAAACGATCGGACTTTCTTTGCGTATCGAAAGATCGACTTGATTGTTGTTCGTTTGACGTTCTGCTTTATTTTCATTGTTGTTTCGTATAACTCATCGGACTTTCCCTGCGTGTACGGGAGTACCGACCTGATTGTTGTTGGGTTATACAATTTCAACTTGTTTTTATTTTCTTATTTTGTTAAATCCGAGGCCTTATCTGCTTATCGAAAGATAGACCTTAAGGTAGACTTTTAACGTTCTTATTTCTTTTTTGCATAGAACACCGTTGACTATATCATGAACACAATCGTTGTCTGTTAAATCACAAGTGAAATCACGAAAGTGTGATAAGCAAAAACATATCTATGTCTGTCTGATAGTGTGGGGTACACTAGTCAATGCAAATTAATCAATATCTTAATATATCCAGATGTTATGAGTATGATCTTGCCAGAGTTTAAAGTTGGACAAATTATATCTGCGATCGACATGGCTTATGTGCTACAATAATCGAAATTAAAGTGTAGTTTAGCATGTTATCTGCGATCGACAAAATAGTGTCTGATTCTGCACTACATTTATTTTTCTATATCAGAAAATATCAAAAAGATTTTAGGTGTGTTTTGATGTAAAGTTTCTTTTTGATTGATCAACATGGAATACGGAATCAATTTAAAAATCAAAATATCTTGGAGTCTCAAAGAGACGTTTTGCGCCAAGATTATTTATGTTGGTAGGTTTCTAAGTAGAAAGAGAATATCACAACTTCAAGTCTTTTGAATTTGTTGATAAAGAGTTTACACGGGCTATAATGTTAAGTATTCAAGATCAGATTCATCGTCAAGTCGAGGGACACTTTGATTGAAGATACAACTTTATGTAAAGATGGAAGTTGATACTGCACATGTTGAGGGGGAGTTTGTTGATACATGGTTCTTGGTCGTAATGTGAAGTATCAAATACAAGACAAAGTGATGCATGTATACTGTGATACGAACTTGAGGCGAACTCCAGTCCAGACTCACACGAACCTGGTCCGAACTGGAGGTTCGGGTGATTGGGTTTATGCTTGTTTAGTTTAACTATAAATAGTATTATCTTGTAGAGAGATCAGAACTTCTGGATATATCATCTTTGTGTTTTTTGTGTAACCTCTCAGTGGTCTAATACAAATCCTTTGTATTTCCTAGTTGTGTTCATAATTTAACATTGATTTCGATACGACTTAGTAGACGATCCACCGCTCACGCATTTTCATATTGATTTACAACATGAGTGGGGTAGATCTAGTCCTAATTCATCACAATTACAATCTTGAACATGGATTCCATAGATCTAGTGAATTTTAACATGCAATAAGTAGATATAAACCTAACACATAATAAAGTAGTAACCTTTTACATGGATTTCATAGATCTAGCCATAATCAACATTCAAGATGTAGATCTAATCCTAATACAACATAAAGTAGCAACCTTTAACATGGATTCCATATATCTAGTCATAATCAACATTCCAGATGTAGATCTAACCCTAATACAACATAAAATATAAAAATTTAACATGGATTCCATAGATCTAGTCATAATCAACATTCAAGATGTAGATCTAACCCTAATACAACATAAAGTAGCAAATGTTAGCATGGATACCATAGATCTAGTCATTACCAACATGCAACATGTTTATCTAGTCCTAAAACATAACAAAATTGCAAACCTAGGACAAATATCCCATAGATCTATCATCATGCATCATTTATAACATGGATCTAACATAAATATATGATAAAGCTCAGATCTTGAACATATAACATCAAGGACAAGGAAACAACTAATCGAAAATTAAAAAGAAGGGGTGAAGAAAAAAGAAAGAAACTTGGATCTTCCAAGGTTTAGGCTCTTATCCAACGTCTTGATCAATTGGATGAGCATTCAAGGGGTTTCTCACTGTTTTTGGTGTTAAGTGTGTGAGAAATGAGGACTATGTTAGAGCATAAACAATGTCGCGTGTATTGTATCAGTTTACATCATGTTAGTTGATCTAGAGTTAGTGAGGTCTAGTATGACTGCCAACAAACTAAGCAACGAACTGCTAGTTCATTAGCAAAGAACCATGTGTTCATTGCCTGTCCAGTTCGTTGGAAAATATGGCCTCTAAACAGGCTAAGTGTGTTAGAATTTCATAGAGTTAAAGGTGATAACTATGTGTGAGCTGTGTGAACTGAGAGAAGTTATTGTGTCTAGTGTTTTGTAATCGAGTCTTTGTGATTTCAATACATACTTGTTATTTACATCTTGTTTCTTCCAATTGATTACCAAAACCGGTAGTAAGATCCATCCAGGAACTTACAAGTGGTATTAGAGCATATCAAGGTTGCATTACGTCAAAATGTGGCTTTAGCCACAGTTTTTCCAAAACCGCCCAGCCATGTTTTTTTAAAATAACGTGGCTAAAGGTAAGTTTTAGTAGTTTTAGTCACGCATTTTTTTTACTTGTGGCCAAATACGTACCTTTTGGAGCCTTTTAGCCACACATTTTCTGTTGGTGTGACAAAAAACACACAGTTATAGGGGCTTAGCCACGCCATTTATTTTTCTGTGAAAAAAAACACACGGGTGTAGAGGCTTTAGTCACACTTTTATTAAAATTGTGGCATTTATTAGTCACACCAAAAAAGGTGTGCTGAAATGTCCCAAACGGCCACGAAATATCTCTACTTGTTTTTATGTGGTTAATTCAAAATTTTAATAAAATTTAAGTGGGCTTTCCATCAAATTGGGTGATTTTCGGATTTTTCTGGTCATGTTTGCTTTCTAAAACATTCATTTTGTTAAAATCTTACTGACTGCTGAAAATCTCGTGTCAAAAACTTTAATATCGCAAAATTTGAGGGATTTTTATTCTGGTTCTTTCGAAATTGTTTGGTTCTTTATTTGAGTGTCTTGGTTCGTCGATTGAAGATATTGGTTTGTTCTTCATATCTTCTAAGATTTCAATTCATCTAGTACATCTTCAACACTGGTTCGTGACAGCTACCTTTTGGTTCGTGACAGTTATTTGAACGAAGCACTGGTTCGTTGATTAGTTTTGGTTCGTTGGAATCTTTTGGTTCGTTAGGGTTCTCAGTTTTTCGGTCAGATTGGTTTGTTGACTAAAGTTTGACTTCTTGGTTCGTTAGAGTTCTTGGCTAGTTCAATAGTCCCGTTCATTTAGCATTTATGGTTCGTCAATCACTTCAATTTGTTGGATCTTAGTTCGTTGACTGAGAGTTTGACTTTTCTGGTTCGTCGATTGTTGTGGTTCGTTGGAATTGGTATACTTTGGTTGTTGACTAAGAATCTTATAATTTTAATAATGAGCGATTTGCAAGCATTTGTCGCTATGCAAGCTATGCTCAACTACGATAAAAAAATGGGACAAGTCAGAAAGTTCCCAAACTGTTGCAATTAGAAGATTATCATGATTGCTAAATAGTTTGAAGCATATGTTGGAGCTAATGATATTGATCTATGGATTCCAGTTGAAGATGAGTATAAGCATCCAACTGATGCTGGTGGGGAGCCTAAAGAGAAAAGAAAATTTTCATCTAAAGAAAAGAAAAGTTGTGAACAAGAGAAAAAGGGTTGCGGGCTTCTTACTATGGCATTACCGAAAGAATTATTACATCAGCTCAATACGAAATCTAATATTTATGGGATGCGTTACGATTGAGAAGTGAGGGGAACAATCAATATAAGAAGAGCAAGAAGAAGGTTCTTACCAAAGAGTTAGACAATTTACCACATTATGCTAATGAGAACATCTCTGGCCTAGTGTCATGATTTTTACATCTGAGTAGTGAAATGGAAGTGGTGGATATTGAGAAAAAGAAAGATGAATTGAAAGGAAGTTGCTGGAAGCTTTGACAAAAAATGGGAGAATTATGTTGTATTGCTTACTCATGACAAAGAGTTCTTAACATTGTCATTTCATTCATTGACGGGGAAGTTACAAGCTAGAGAGTTGGAAATACTAACAGCTAATAAAACATCTGCTCAAGTGCACAATCCAGAATTATATCATGGTCAAAATGCTGCTAGTATAAATGCAAAATCTAAGCCAAGCATGTTTAGTCTATCACCTACAACAACTTTTCTTGCTGGAAATGGTTATGAAAATTTTGATAATTCTGGTGAATCAAAGGGTTGTAATGTGTTTATTCCACACCAAGCTGCTCAAAGTGGAATTTCTACAAAAACTACCAAGGATTACATGGCCTTAATGTCTACTTTAGTTTCTTCATTTTACGGTGTGATCACAGGTAGTGTGAATAATGCAGATTTGATTGAAGAGGACTATGATCAAATAGATAATGACAATTTAGAAGAAATAGATATTAACTAGCAATTTTCCATGTTGGCTAGGAGAATTAAGAAGTTTTTAAGAAAGACATGAGAAAGTATTTAAATCCATGAGGTAGGAGTGGGTTAGAGAACGACAAAGTA